>OMKZ01042482.1:0-17664 GCA_900302535.1 Neoniphon sammara
TTCATGTGTTTGTGGGTATGCCTGCTTGTGTTTGTGTGTGTGTGTGTGTGTGTGTGTGTGTGTGTGTGCACGCGCGCAGACAGAAAGAGAGAGAGAGTGATAGAGGTATTTTGATGAATGCATCTTGACGGATGGTGTAAACCCCCTAAGCCTGCCTCCACCTCCTCTGCAGCCCTCCTGTCATGGCTGGATGTGCAGGCCAAACCACCTTTCAAATCTGTTCCACACTGCGAGGACACAACAAAGACAACAAGTAAACATATCATCCTCTGCAGGCACCCCTTCAGTAACAAGATGCATCGTCCCCCCCTGGCTACATCAAGATCAGATTGGTATTGTAACAGTTACAGCTTTTAAAACTTAAAAGATATGACCTTTAATTATAAGCATCCCAAAATCATTGTATTTTAAATGTGAAAACACAGAGCCACCATTCATCATCCCTCAGTTTTTCATCAGTAGATGGATGAATGGTGTTTGAGTTATCATGTTTAAGTTAAGAAGTTTGGCCTTTAATTATAGTGCCCTTGTTCGGTCAGTCAGTGATTTTTCACTGGAACTCACTGGAAAACAATGTGACAAGTCATCAGTCCTCCAGGTTTAATCAAAGTCAGAGCAGTGGCATCTGAAATATCACTTTATTTTTCACAATTGACAGACTGCCCTGCCTGCATTTCATGGGAGATGATGACAAGCAACAGGAGGAAGAGTGGAGGAGAACAGTAACACTGAAGTCCTGCTTTTGGGTTTCATTAAAGACGCTCATGTGCCTCTGCATTTAATCTATTTCCCCACGCAGCAACCTCCCCCAGTGAGGGAAAATTCACAGATTTGATTCATTTAAAATTGAGAAAATGCATCAGCTGAGACACTTTAATAAGTGTACCGGGGCTGTTAGGAGTTATTGGACATTTACTTCTATCTCCAGTTTACATTTATCCCCAAATAATTTTGTATTGCATGCATTTTTTTAACCATGTACTCATTTTTTGTACTTTATAAATCCAGATTTTACAGTTCCAAGACTGGCTTGAAATTAACTGCCATACCAGCTAACAAAGATGCCCCAACACTGATGTGAAAATACAGTTTGTTTCCTGGCGAAGACTTCCATTTCTTCCTGTGGGTGTTGGTTGAGTCACAGTAAGCAGAGCATAGTGTAACATGGTGCTGATATGAAAACACCCATCTCAGGTAGTATGAAATAACAATGAGACAGAAACTCTGACCAAACCTGTGTTTCATGTTTATTTAGCTCTTTTGAAGTTGTTTTTCATACTAGACAAAAATGAATGTCAGCAAAAGGCTTCTTTTGAAGGGAAGAAAACAAGTCCTGTTATCTCCAACTATACTGACTGTGCAGAAACCCACAGAATAATGGAAAGGAGATGGATAACCTAGACTCTTAGCACTTAAAATATCAGTGTCCTTGGTTGGTAAAACTAATTCCCCAGTGCCCCAACCAGTTACTAAAACTCATGCCTAAACACATCACTCATCTTGACGAGCTGTATACTTTGAAATGGCAGTTAGCTTAAGGCTGAGGTCATTGGCAGCCATAAAACCTGCAAAGCTGCTGAAGAGGCAGATGGTGAAAGCAGCCAATTTGCAATTTAAAAAAAAAGCAATGCTGATGTTCAATCTTAATTTTGAACTTCACTATTCTTGTATTTCTTATTTTTTCCACTACTGATTATGCTGTGACCTCCCTGCACTGTGGCTACTAGCCTCTCCTTGATAGCCACAACCCAGCTCACCACTGTGCACACCTACTGCAAATGATACACTCCCCACAACATCCTGACTATCAATTTCAGGCAAAGGGGATGATTCATGTAGGCACACACAGTCACAGAAAGACAGAGTTTGGTTTCAATCTATATTTATTCAATCTATATTTATATTTTATATTTCAATCTATAAGAGTTGCATATTGTAGCTTTAAACTTATGTTTGCCAATGCCTGCAAAAGCCAGCAACCTTGAGCACGTGTTTGCCCACATCATTTTCAGCTGAAGCAGCACAGTCGGTTTTTGTCTTTTCTGGCAGAAAGGCTGAACCAGTTGAGCGCTGAGCAGTTCAATACAATTTGGGTGCTGGGGTTTTTGATTCAGTATTCGCTGACTGGAAATACTAAGCAAAGGTAAGTGTTTCTTTATAAAACCTGTGATAGCCTGTTAACATACACTTGTCAGTCACTGATTTTGATCCTGAAATGGCTTTGCACATCGTACACACTGTGTAATGCCTGTCAGGTAAACTGGGCTGAAAACAGTATTAGCTTTAGCATTAGTATTAGAATTAGTTTTGGTATTAGTATGTATAACATGTTCCTCCTTATAACAAAGGGTGTGCTTTGGTTTTATGTGGCCTGTTCTATATTAATTTATTAACTCTTACACTTATTAATAGGATTTAAACCCTTGTTAGGCCTTCCCCTCCCAGAGGAAATATATCATATAGACTGCCTATAAGCTTGTGGAAGACATTTTAGAATAAGGAGTGCAATTTTGAAAACTAGGTCAAAGGTGGATTAGCATAATTGTAAAGTCAGTGTTGAATTGGACAGTGGTAGCATTTAGCAAACTAAAGCATAAAACTCCTGTATAATTGGCCCATTTGGGAGCCCATAAACACACTTCATCCAATGTCACCTTATGCTGTAACAGTAAAAAGATAGCGAAGCATTATGTTCCTCTCAGCATGACAGCATTTTATTAGACAAATGGTGACACACTTCACTGTTTAAAGGACAGTAGTATACATTCAGATCAGGTCATCTGTACAGTACAAAGAGAGAGATGTGTGGGAGAGGTGATTTATGACATCCTGTTGCACTGGCCCAGTGGCCTCACATATATGCTTTCAATAGCAACAATCGCTCTACTTCACAAAGTACTGTAGCGTAATTGTGTCGTAATTGTTGATTTAATCCTTGAGATCTTTGGTCATCTAGGACAGTCTATTCAAACCAACACTGAAATGTGAGAGATTTCAGAAGTTAACAAAAAAATGTTCCACTGATTCTAGTCAAAATGATCTCCACTTGCTTAATTTTAGAGAGTGATGTGAAGATAAACCATAGATCCATTATGATAGCATTACAGTTTCTTACTTTATATCATGTTTTGTATCATCAAAGCCTCTGGCCAACAGAGCCTGTGTCAAACTGCATAATAATCTGTGTGGTGTAGAACAGGTGGGGTTGGGTGTGTTACTGTGAGGGGGAGGGGGGTACAGAGGATAAACACTTCAATACTGCATTTTGGCATCATATAAATTAAACGTCATGCGACACATTCCCTTCATGTCTCAAAACAGGTTTGTACTCTCCTCAGAATAGGCTATAAGGCGTTGAAACAACTGCATTTGAGTAAATTTAACGAGGTTACACCGTCTGTAAGGCTGCCCTCAGTTTTCATCTTCAATGCAAAGGCGGGCACTGGATACGTGTGAGGTTTCTGAGCAGCAAGAGGTTTCCTGTCTGAATCGTCAGTGAGCTTTTCTGAAACATTTTTCTCCAAGTGGATGGACATGAGACACAAGTGCTCAGAGAGAAGCCTTTGTTTGCGTAAACTCTTGGAAAAAAAACAGCTCCAAATATACAGAAGCTCTAACCGTTGAACAAATGAACACAGACTTCACTTGTCATGTAATTAAACATCGATACATCACTTTTTTTTCTTTTTTCTTTTTTCAGAACGGTACAACAACATCACATCTCAAATATGAAACAAAGCAGCAGCAGGGTGGCCTGGTGGTTTGAGACCATCCCTCCACCACATGACCAAGCCTTGTTCTCAGCACATATCTGCCCCGCTGAAGTGCCCTTGAGCAAGTTACTAAATCCTCCCAGCAACTGCAGGGGGCGCTGTTCTGTAGCTAAGCCTAACCTCCCTGTGGAGGGGGGAGGGGGGGCACGTTGAGAAAGGGGGGTGAATGAACTATCACATTATTACCAATACATCCATTTACGCACGAGATGACACAAGTTAGAGTCAGTGTAATCCATTGGGTGTGAATGGTGACATCCTGTCAAAACTGATGTCTGCCTCGCAGTCCTCCAAGTCACAAACCGAGTCGGTGGCGTTTTCGTTGTTGTGAGAAAACTGCGATATTCTGTCAAATGTCTCCTCATGCTCAATACATTCGACCACATTGGGGATCATGTTGGCATAAGCGTTCACGATTTCCTTGTGGATGAGGGTATCTTGGTTATATGAGACCAGCTCGTTACTGATGTTAACAGTTTCTACCGGTGTGTTGGAGCAAAAATACCGACAGCCCAGGAGACTGGCAAAGGCCTTCCTAAACTCAGCATTGAAAGCGTAAATGATGGGATTCAGGGATGAGTTGGTCCAGCCGAACCACACGAAGACGTCGAAAGTTGTCTCGCTGACGCACGGCAGACCCGCGTCCCGGTCTGTCGCCGGCCTGTCGCAGAACGGGACCATGCAGTTTAGGATGAAGAAAGGTAACCAGCAACACACAAAGACACCCATAATCACCGACAAAGTTTTTAACACTTTGGTTTCCCGTTTAATCGACGTTTTCAAGGTGTTGTGGTGTTGGCACTCTAGTCTGTTGGTCCTGCAACTTTGCGCGTGTTCCGCCGCTCTCTCCAGTGAGGCTATTCTTCTAATTTGAATCTGTGCAATCCGATATATCCTGGTGTAAGTCACAATCATAATTGCCACGGGAATATAGAAACTAATTAAAGAGGACGATATAGCGTATTCTCTGTTGAGGCTGGAGTCACAGTTTTCCTCCATCTGATCACTGATGGAAGAGTTGTGAGCCCCAGTCATTTCGTCATCGCTGGCTTTGTGCCAGTTTAGTTGGACTGGTATGAATGAAATCAGCACAGACAACGTCCAAGTGACACTAATCATAACAAAGGCAACTCGCTGGGTCATTTTCCTCTCGTAGCGAAAGGGGCTCGAAATGGCCCAGTACCTATCCACGCTGATGATGCAGAGGTTCAGGATGGACGCGGTGGAGCACATAATGTCAAAAGCTACCCAAACATTACAGAAAGTGCCAAACGGCCAGTATCCAGCCACTTCGGCCACGGCTTTCCACGGCATCACCAGGACGGCCACGAATAAATCCGACAAAGCCAGAGACACGATGAAAATATTGGTTACTTTGCTCCGCAGGTGCCGAAAGCGCAGCACCGCGGAGCAGACCAAGATGTTCCCCAGCAGGGTCCATAGGATGAGCAGGGACAACAGACAGCCCGTCACTGTACGGACGATCAGCTCCCGTCTCCCGTCGGATGTTGCCTCCGTTTCGGTGCTGTTCCACATAATCTCTCCGAGCGGTACCGGTACGGAGTCACTTCCGTGCACCGATGAGAGGTACTTGGCTGGGTTCTCCATGTGTCTCCTCAAGTAAAACTGCAGTCCATTGCTCCGTGTGCGCGGATGGGCGCAGTTGTCAGCAACTCACCGTATTGTCCCCATTGACCCGCTCGGCTGCAAGTCTGATGTGGAGTGAAAAACAGACAGAAAGAGAGAAATGAGTGCGTTAAGACCGAGCCGAGCGACGTGTCAGGCGCGCTGAGGGGCTCAAACGCAGCGCGCATTTGCGAGCGCATGTTGCAGCCTTGCCGGTCGGGTCGTCTGACCTAGCCCGGTTAAACTGATGCAGACTGTATGAATCCCTTAGTCCGAAGTATCCTGAGTGGATGAGCGGTGTGTGAAAGAGGAGGGAGTCCCTAGAGCGAACCACCAACTCACAAGCCTGGACGCACACACCATCACGCCTCCTTTGTGCGCGGAGTTGCGCACAACATTGAACTGTATTAGAAATAGGGATATAGACTTGCATGTTAGGAAGCTCTCAAATTCAGCCTCCTGATGGATTTTGCTTGATTACAAATTCCAACCGAATCTCTATTTTCAACCAACTGGAGAGGAAACTCTCTGTCCTCGCCAGTGCGCATAATGACCTCTAATCCACATCTCCATCATACAGTGCACAGCTGTGACAATATTAACAAACACGAGCATTGTTTTTACAGCATTAAACAGTGTTGACTATGCTAAAGATTCATTAAACGATGACTCACTGCGTTTGCAGATGTTAGCTTTTTCTTTCTTTCTTATTTATTTATTTATGTATTTATTTATATACGTCGCAGACTATTATATCCAAACAGCTCTGCGCTCACATGTTGATTTTACTCAAGAAATTTAATATTTTTTTAAGGAATGGAGGATTAGACAGACATTACACAACAGTCTGCCCTAGTCATTATGTGTAGGTACCAGCGCTTCCAGAACTGTCCATGGTGCTGAAATAAATTACTCGGAGGAACTTCTCCTCAGAGCGCAACATGTTTCTCTCTTATCCTGAGTTTGGATTAACCAAGCAGAAACCCTTACTATCCAAAAATGTACCTATCAATTGAATTGTCGTGATCATGCCTGAAAACAGTCCACAGAATCACAATAAAATTTTGTTTGGCCTGTGCAACGCCTGAGCCCTCTGTGGTGTTTGATTCATGCATTACATTGCCATATACCTCGAAACCTTCGAGAAATAAATTCATGTCATGCAACGCTGTAAGAAATTTCAAAATGATTAAAGCTGAAACTAAGATAGTTTTAAAAGAAAATGGTGCTTTTATGACAACAGAACTGTATTGTTAACATTGTTGGTCTCATGATGTTAACGACTGGAGGTCATAGCTTATCCACTTTTTTTTTGCCACGACATGACTGAAAGTAGGTGAGTCACATTCACACTCTCAGCGGGCACGTTAAGTCAGGAGCTCACTGCTCTGCGACGTCTGCCTGTGCACAACAGCAGTGTTTCCGGCTTTGAAACGTCACGGATATTTTTAGACTTGTCTGCATGCCTGTCAAATCGTTTTGACACTCCATCAAAATAATCTCCCAGCGCCCTATGCCAAAATTCGCTGGAGTAGCCTAATCTCAGGCTGTCATGTCAGAGGCACCCTGCGTCCTGCACAATAATTACTTCTTCACATACAGGCCGTATGTTTTTTTTCTTTCAGATGACTGATTATTTTGCACAAACAAACAGAGGATGCCGATGGATTTGTAAGTGAAATCTCCCTCATGGCTGATGATATTTCAGCCCACTGCAAAATCAGATATTTTGATATCTGATGTTTATATTTTAAACGTCACCTACTCGTAGTAAAATGATTGTTGACTTGTAAATGAATGAATGAATAAAGAAGACAACAAACAAACAAACAAACAAACAAATAACAAGAATACGGTTTAAGTTATAACTATCTTAAAACCATTCTCTAGACAATACTTAATGATTATAAGATGCTCTTTATTTTAAAAAATGTAGTTGTAGGTTTATACTATTCATACACTATGTTTTTGGATCAAACCCTTAAAGTATTTATTTTAGGTCTGATCTATGGGCCATTTTTTTGTTTGTTTTGTTTTGTTTTAAACAGCAGATACCGATGAAAAACTGACAACAAAAGAAGTTGAATAATAAAAGCTTTTGAGTGGAGTTATTCCAACAAGTGCTAAAACTTCAATAGTTGGCGCCATCTTGTGATACAATGTTGTACTACACTGCTTCCTTTAAGAGACAGTAATTACTATTAAGAAGCAGCAGCAGAAAGGTCAGTGTGTTAAATTAAAGGTGAGGTGCGCTATTTATCAGACCAGTCCTTTTGAAAACTGGTGAAAGCACAACCTGCTTTTGTCTCAGTGTACGTCATCATAAAGAGGTGGACAGGTCTTGTATGATCACATGTAAGAAATGCACACTAGATGAAAAAGGAGAACTATTCTTTATTTAGGCAAAAGATATACATTCATCACTATTGTACACATAATTTCATATGAGCACCACATTCATTAGAATTTCACAAAAATCGTGTCACAGTGTCTGTATGATGATTTTTGATCAACATGGCAATATTTACATTGATGATATCGCATTGCAGTTTGCACCTATAAAAACAAATATTGACCACAAGTTGGCACATGCTGAGAACACATACAGTAGATAGCACCAGATTGAGAACGTGCTGAACTTAATACACTGATTTAAGATAAAATTGTACAGTACAACTATCTTTATGTATTTTATCCCAAAATTGACCCAATAATTTCACAGACTGGGATAATTTGTAATGCTGATCCTTCAGGTGTAAACTTAAAATCTCTGGTCAGGTGTAGGAGTAGTAGTCATCAACACAGTTTCTTTCACTGACATGGTTCATGTTGGTGTAGCACTGCTATCAACTCAGATTTGTAACTCTTGAGTTGTTAATCCAGGATGTTAAGTCAATTCTTGATTACAGGAGCTGGCAATTTTCCACTCTTAACAAGAATAAACAAGGCACCTGTTCTGAACAAGAATAAATCAGTGCCTTTCCCCAGTAATGTGCATTAAGTCAGTGTTATCAGTGTATAACAGGGAGGCATTTTTGGCAGTACGTCTGCCTGTCTACTTCTCAACACACTCGGGGTACAGATCACAGAACTCCAGCATTATGGAAACAATGCTACCTAATAACATGATGTTGAACATAACGTCTTTTCACTTGATAGAAGAGACCCATCAGTATACAAGGCAGACATTGACAGGATTGGTGAGCCTTAAATGACTTAGAGAGGCAGATGCTAGATGTAAGAAACAGTTCTGAGAACTATAGTCCAAAACATAAAGAATATTCAAAATATAGTGCTTTGCTAAGACGGTCACTATCTTAGTAGCTCAAGTGTTGCATATCATTCCTCTGAACTACTTGACCTACCAAGTGAAGTAAATGAGAACATTATCCATATACACTATACATATTTCAAAATACAAATAATGTAGGCAAGAACATTCAAGGAGTATACCATTGCAATAGTGGCTTTCTGAAATACAGTACTATTCCCTTGTCAGATAATAAAAACTAAGAGGTGTTTCAGTGGTTTGACTGTAATATTTGATTGTTTAACTCAAATATGGTAATCAGGTGTATAGTCTACTCTCACTCATATGAAACAGTTCAAGCTTGGTTGTTTTACTGTATTATTACAAAATGTACATGTAAGATACTGTATATATATCTTATGCACCAATCAGGAAACTGAGAAAACTTAATGAAATATTTTTTATACATTTTTATAGACTGAAATACTTCATCACCAAAGGCACCTTTGAAAACCATATGTTTAATGCCTTGCTTTATACAAGGTAATTCTTCAGAGGAAGTTGGCGAAGAGGTTCATCGTCCCCTGTAATCCCACCACTGAGGGATCTGCATTTTGTTTGTCTCCACGGCTTGCTTTCAAGTCTGCTCGAGTGTGACCCAAAGTGCCTCCTTAACGGTTGACTTGCGCTGGGAGACACTCTCAGGAGCTGGTGGCGACTAGTGTTCTTGTGCATGTTATCTAGCTCTGTCAGTCCTCTGCACTTTGGTCAGACCCGGCGGAACACCTCGAACAGGGAAGCAACTGAGTGCATGCGATAAAAAAGGTTCAGGGGAACAGCGAAATTGAGAACTGTGGTCCATATGCTGAAGCCGAATGTTTCCTGTTCCAATCCATTGTCATACTGCGGCCTGCAGCCAAAGGCAGGCAGGATCCACAGCTGAAAGAAAGAAGCGTTAAATGGTTAAAGCCACAATCTGTAATTACATTTCTGTGGCCCTTTCTGAAACCTGGCCACGTTGCTATTGCCTTTGTTTACACAGTGATGAACTGAATTGAAAGAAAGCCCTAAAATAAAATTCAGACTCCATCTTTAAGTGAGGGCATGCACTTCATGAAAGACAATCTATATACTTCAAATATTTGAGTCATCATTAACTGTTAACAGGAGACACATTCATTCTCAAGATCTAGATTTTAATTATCAACAATAGGTAATTCAAAGAAAAATTCTTTGTTTAATAAATAAAAATACTCACCGAGATGTTGCACATTATAAGGAAGACGGCGATGTTTTTCAGAATTTGCCTCTTCACACTCGGCCCTTCCGCTACTTTTTTACCCACAGGCAGAGGCACCTCAGACGGTTTCCTTGGACATCTGTACACCTGTCCATTTTCATCTTGCTCGTTCTCCATGGTGACACAAGCCCTGTCGGGAGTCTCGTAGGCTCGGTTGATGATGCCATTGTATGGTGGCGCCAATGAGGAAGTTACAGAGAAGATTTCTGGGGCAGCTGGCAACTCGGGATCCTCCCTCTCCCCGTCCTCCCACTGGCGGTAAAGAGACTCTATGATGAAGAGGTTCTGGACATATTTCTCCAAAACAAGAAGCAGTGAGTAGATGAGGTTGGTCCAGCGGTAAGGTGGGCTGCTGTTGGAGCCCAGTACAGCCACTATGCTACACCAGGACATGAGCCAGGAGCCTACAGAGGATCCAAACAGCAGCTCTGTGTCCAGCTGTCGTGACGGGTTCTTGCTGGTGTCCATCGGCATGTGGTTCGCGCGGTAGATGAGCAGACCTGATGCCCCGGCGGAGCACATGAACACTAACATGACGATGCCGTAACAGTAGAACATGGAAATGGCTGACTGACGTGTCTGCAGGGACTCCTCCACATGAATGATGTAGACCACCAGGACTCCAATGGTGCTGGCCAGGGCAACGAGGCCCAGAATTGGGCCGAGGATCAGGCCGTGGGTTTTTGTAGCTGGCCTTTTCCGGTTTGAGGAAAGGTCGATGGTCCGTCCAATGTTCTTCCACATGACGAACAGCATGGCAGAGACAAAGATGTGGTACTCAATGTTGAAGGGATAGAGATAGTAGAGGCTGTTGGAGAACATGGAGCAAGCACTGGTGGTGCAGTTACAGTGAGGCTCTGAATGCACTGCAACACAAAAACATATGCAATTGTGTTAGAAAGAAAGGAAACATGCAATGTTTTTCATGCTATCCTTCTCTACAACCATATGTCTCTGTTCTAAGGCTGGACTGATTAACAAGATCAGCTCCATCTACACTATCACATTATACTGGCAAGAGCAACAAACCGAATAAATAATTTATAAAAAATTAAAAGGGACGATTTTTTGGGGCAAATCTCAATGAACTTGGATCAGAACAAGATCATGTAAATGTCAAACAGACTTCTGCTTTGTGTCAGTATTCTTTTGTGGAGGTTGAAGGGCGACACACTTAAGGGTCAGACAGCACTGGCCAGACTGGAATGTTTGAAAAATATCTTGTGTCTGGGTCTGCATGCTGATGACATTTCACTTTGACAGGTGTTCCCCTATAATAAATACAACGGAGGCCTTGAAACTGCACAATATAGTAAAAAAAAAATTATTTCTGAAAAGTCCAAGGCCGGGGGACAGCATCACCAGGTCTCTGGATATGTGAGAATTAAAAGTGAAGCAACTGTAAATGATTACTTAATGAAGCATTTTTTTTGTTGTTGTTGTTGCCAAAAACAACATTGTGCATCTTATTCTGAAGGTAGTGGTCCAGAAATGCTCTATCAAGTTTTGCATTATGCTTCTTTAAAAATAATAATTGTAATACATGTGTAAGTCTCCATGTATTACAAAACTCCATGCTAAACTTTCTATTCTGGCCAATATCTATTAGCTGTATTTCACTTCTACTCATTAATTGAAACACTGAACACCCGTGCATTTAGATATTGACAGGATAATGGCTTTTTGTACTTGCTCACTCCTTGTGAACAACACTACAACACACACTATACTATCGTAACGCTGTTGCCCTCTAGAGATCATGTCAGCAAAATCCTGCCATTTAGCCCCTCTCTCACCCCTCACCCCCCGGAGGGCACCACTGTGGTCCTGCACCCTTTAATTAAAAAGGGAACAACGGCCTGGGTGCAGCCAGCCTCACAGTCAGCCGGATATGAGGAGGAGCAGCCGAATCCCCCAACCCTTGGCTTAGATGTATCAGTTACTGTAATTGCAGCACCCTTGGGAGTGGGCAGCCTGGGACAAAGCCGTCTGAGGTCAAACGGGGGGTTGCCAAGGAGGGCGGAGGTGGTTGAAGTGTGGGGAAAGGGTTGGGGAGGGGGCTTAGTGCCAGCAACACTGTGTGTCTCTTGAAACCTAATAGAGAGACGTTCGACTCAAACAAGACCCCTCTGGGCTGCCTAGCTAGCTTCCCTTCCCCTCACAGCCCTCCTCTCCTTCCCTTTTCTTTCATCCACTGAAGTAAGCTCTCAAGTGGACTATTGTACTTTTTCTCTAGGTACAAGCCAGCAATCGACCCCTTGGCCCTTACCTATGGTGAGGTTTCCGTAGCCCAGGGCAGAGAGCCTTCTCTTATGGTTGTTTAAGAAGTGCTCTGCCTCTGACATCACACCGTTGCACCACAGGAGAAGGTTTGTAAAGACCGCATGGATTACACCAAATCTGAGGGGGCAAACAATTGAAAAGTTTAGAGACAGTGTTATGTTACCAGTTTTTAGTGTTTGTATGTCTGTGTGAATGTGTGTGCGTGTGTAACATATTTCATATTTTACATTGTTTTTACACTACTGTGATACCAATACACATGCAACATTTATGGGTGCAACAAAATTGATAAGAGAGCAACCATACAATTCAAATGCCACAAATTCCACATACCTCTCAAACGTTTCAAATGTCTTGATGACATCCTTGATGTGAAACCACAGAAAATGCACCTAAACAAAACCCCAAAACAGAAATCCACATAAGCATGCATAAAAAATTGCCAGGGAATAATTATGCAAATGATAGTTAATCAAAAAATGCTCTATCAAAATTTCAAAAATGATCTGAGTGGGAGTTAATTTAAGCCCTTTTGCCATAAGGATTACCCTTGTTATATGCAGTTAGACTCAAATAACATGAGCTATGACAGGATTATATTGTTGCAGCAACTCTGTACTTGCCTGAACAACAAAGACCACATTATTCAAAGACCTACCTGGTTAAGGTGCACAGAAAAAAAGAGTGTCTAACATTGCTGAAAGATTATCACTTTATTGAAATTAAAGTGGGGTTGTAAACTTACCTGTGCTATGGTGTGAGTTGCATGGATGACAGGATATACCCCAAGCACTGCCGACACACAAGACTGATAGCCCACATAATACCCAATACGGAAAGCGTCCATAATCAGTGATAGGAGCGCAAGGAGAGTCAAACCACCTACCAAGAAAAAAAGAAAAAAAAAAAGAAACAAACTTATTATTGGCATTAGTAAATGAAATAATCTAAGTTTTGTTTGGACTATGCGGAAAGACAAAGTAAATTATACAATTTTTAATTTCTGTTTTATTTGGCAAAACATAACCCTTTGTATTTAATGACAAGAACTGGAGATCTGGATAATTGTTTTATTTGCACCGAAATACATCATCGATACTGTAGACCTACTGTAATCTCCAAACAGATGGACCAGAGTGGCATCATTTTTCCATTTTACGCATTTGCTGCTGTGCGCAATGCGCTATCACCTAATCTTACAGACTCACCTCTTATCCAGCATGTGGTGGCGTGGACATCTTTCTCTGTCTGTAGGTTCTTCTGCCTGTCCCTCACCAGGATGTACCACATCATCCAGATCAGCTGGAGGATCATGAGGCAGGTGATGAAGGACAGCAGGTGTTCTTCCTTGACGGAGGGGCCATGATGCGCAATGGCCAGCATCAGCGCTGCTCCGATCAGCAGCACGTTGGTCCCATACTGGCCACTGAGGATCTCCGCGTTCTTCCTTGGATAGTCCCCTGTTAAATTGAGTTTTAACTTAGTGAAAATCTTCTTTTCATTCTCGGAGCTGGACGACGAGGAGGAACTGTGACAATACTTGTTCAAACACATAATATCCAGGCCGCTGTGTTCTACCATGGTGGGCGAAATATAAAAATCACAGTCCCAAGAGAAGAGTAAAGCCAATGCCGTGCGCTATAAGTGCATTTGAGGGAGGCCAAGTGCGTAACCTGTTGCTTCAAGGTGGGGATTCAGACGGATAGGTACCGTGCCAAACATGCTCATTCAATCTTCAAGGTCCGGCTCAGTGGTCACGCATAGTTTCAATGTCCAGCCGTACGGAGGATGGATTTGATAGATGCCATTGTCATCTTGTAACACTGAAACTGAAATATCTCTTCGTATAACTTGCTCGCTGAGTCACTGAAAATGGGAGATTGCGTTTCAGTCTTTGGTGATCCCAAACCGCCGTCCTCTTGAAACTCCCATATGTTTCAGAGAAATCTCTGGGCTGTCTGTGCCAACCATTCACTGTGTAAAGAAGCAAAAACACTGAGCGCTGAATTATCCACAATAAAAGGGAAAAAAACGAGTTTCACTCAAATCCACCTCTTCCAAGTAGCTGCCAGCCAGTCTTTCCAAGTCTGCTGAAATCCTTTCAGGTTGGCTATCAAGTGTTGTTAGGTATACAGGCCTAGGTAAGTTGAAAAGGAAGATGGCATTTCACTAAGTTGCGATTTTTTTTCCAGGTGTGAGTTGGAGGCAAGTGGCCTGTCCTGCAAACCCACGTCTCACCAACACAGTCGTCCTTCAATCCTCAAATCTTTATTTCCACTTGCGTTGTTGTGGTTAAAATTTGGTTCTCAAGGGTGGAAGAAAAAAAAAAGAATCAAATTTCATTAGTCCAATTCACAATGGCTTTTTGTGAGTGGCTCTCATGAATGACATTTTAGGCCCTTGGCGCTGAGAGCTTTCGTGGATGTGATTATTCAACATCTGGTGCAATATATAGCCTATGCGGACGAGTGAAATCAGCATGACAATAGTGGGACAACACTGGATGGAGAGCTGATTGGTGTGATAAAAAAAATAAGGGAGGGGAACAGTGAATAGGTTTAAAAATGACGTACCAAATCAGGTCCTTTCAATCAATAATGTCTTTTAAACAAACATTGCAGTATTATTAGAAAACTGGTAAATTAAAACGTGAAACACAACTAGTGAAATTGATACAGGTAAAGGCTTCACAATGGCTCCCATTCTGTTACAACAGTCTTCTCACTCCCTCGGGACTCATGAGAGAGCCTGGTCGGGCACGGTCCAAAGCACCTTGGAAAACCACCCTTCAAAATGTTGTTTACTATGTTTCTTTCTCTCTGCTAAGAATAACAGATGCACATAACTTACTGCTAACAGTGATTTAATGTGTAGGTTGGTCACTGGACCATATTTGCAAAGTATTTTTTCTATAGTGCTTGTATATTAGAGGTAGTGCACTCAGGACGCATTAACCAGGATGAGAAGGCCCATTAGGAAAACCCTAACAATGTCATCACGAGCGCTTGGGACATGATCAAAAGGGTGGCTACCTCCAAATATAGAGGACGATTTCCATTGCTGTGTGCATTGTCCTGGCAATGTTGTTTGACAGCACCTTCCAACTCACCCGCTGCGGTATCGGTTTGTTAATCATTGGAAATCGACCGATAACAAAAGAATGAGATCCATAAGTTATCAAGGCGTGTTAATGAGCGACTGATTAGCTATGTCTTCACATTTTGATTGGATTGGAAGAGATCGTGTAGCACTCCCACTCCACTGGCTTTGAATGGGCTTTGCTCAAAAGGACAAGTCACAAACATATTGAGGCACATGTCACATTGTCAAAAGCTGGACATCTCACAACACGTGTAGACACAATCCATTTAGGCTGAGAAATTAATGGATCGTCCCCTCTCTTTCAAATGTAAGCTTAATCATTAACAAACTGATACCTGCGCTGATCACCGCTTCATCTGGTGAGTTCACGTGAGATCATTTGTCAGGACAATGCAGACACGGAAGAACGGAAACCCTGATCTGATTATTAACAGCCAGCTCCGGGTTTGGAAAGCGTAGAGTCCTTTTGAACTTTTGATCAGTGCTCTGGCTGCCCAAAAGGGGAAAAGATCTATAATAATTCTATATTGTGTCTATTTATGGTATTCAATGGGAGATTTAAACTATAGTGACATTAATGTAGTAAATGTTTTAATATCCTATGATATCAGTATAACATCCACGGCCTTATAATTGCACTATGTGCTGCATGTATACCCTACTAAGATGTGATGAGGCGTTTGTGTTATCTTTTTCCGACACTCTGTACAAGAGGGATGAATATTACCTTATTGCTCATTGAACAGCTGTGCTTATGGCAGCTCTCAGCCTGACGCCTTTGTTTGTCCTCTTATAACAAAGTTGTATTGAACAGTTATCCACTTACCAGCGGCATTTGAAATAACCTAAGATGTATTATCCACACAGATGTTTCTGAAGAGTTTGATTTATGGATGGCAGTAGGCTTTTTTTGTGTGTTTATAAAGATCTTTATAATAAAGGTCTTTTTTTCACCAGTGTTTACAAACATTTAAACACTTTTACAGCCTCAAAATATATGAAAAATTCCTATTTCTCTGTTCCATACTGCAAATCCAATCAAAAGCTCAGACAGTGATTTTCAGTGTATAAAAGTGTCTTAAATCTAGTAAATCAGTGAATGTAAACAAAGGCAGTACCTGAGTAACACTGTTTCAACAGGGGGCACCAAACTTGAGAGCTTTGGTGTAAAAGTGTTTGCCACATCAAGAATGTATTTGTACAACTTTTCTGTGTTTTAAAGAGCTGACAGTGCAAATGAGTTTTACCTGACAAATATTCAACTGTTGCAGGTCTTCACTATTTCAGGGCTCAAACTTGGGAAACTAAACAATGTATTATTTTCCACTAATGATCCAGCTATAAAATGTAGTACACACACACCCCTTCCCAATTTTTGAAGAGATAAGCAGGAATGCTTGATATTTATTGTCCACTAATATTACATAGTGGGTCATACTGTCACATTTTATGAACTTCATCAGACTGTAGAGGATACTGTTGAAATTCCATGTGTAATTGTGGCACCAGAAAAGCTGATTTGTATCCAGGCCTGCCTAAATCAGGATTTAGTGAAACATTTTAGCTGCAATAACTGGTGCAACTTCAGCCATTGTCAAATTTTTATTCAATGTGGCTGTATTGAATGCTGAGCTACAACAAGTTTACAATACATTACAAAGATACATTCAGTCAGTGAAATTATTTATCAAAGTTTATTAAACAAAACCTTAACACATTTTACCATTCTGTTACATTCTTCAGCACAAAACAACTTTCTGTTAACAAATAAAATTGCCTTGGAAAAAAAATACAAAATAAATTAAAAACTTTGGTAGTTTTGTGAATAAAAATATAAATGGTGGAATCCTTACTCTTAAAACATTTCTTATTAATTTATTAAGACAAAAGTCATTTACACAGTCAACAAAATAGGCCACTGGAGCTGCAAAACAAAAGCAGATTATATAAAGTTATGATTCTTCATGTGAACAGAGAACCAGTCTTCATAAATAAAATATACAGCAGTAAATGTATACAACATAACCACTCTTCAAATCAAACTTGAGATAACTTAAGCCTAAATGTAAAGGACTATTAAAATGCAGTGTCATTCATTCATCCAATAATATAAAGAAGTACCATAGCATTTTATAAAATTCAAACAAATGATCATAGCAGAGTCCAAGAAATAAAATAAAATAACTATAACATTATTATTATTATTATTATTATTATTATTATTATTAATAATAATAATAATAATAATAATAATAATAATAATAATAATAATAATAATAATAATAATAATTGTTATTATTATAAATAATCAAAATAACAATAAAATGTTC
>OMKZ01042483.1:0-12228 GCA_900302535.1 Neoniphon sammara
ACCTGGAGAACAAGAAGAGCTACGTGAGGATGCTCTTCGTGGACTACAGCTCAGCGTTCAATACAATAATCCCGGACATTCTCTTCGACAAACTACTTCAGCTACAGATCCCCCTCCCCACCTGCATCTGGATTAAGAACTTTCTGACGAGTCGCCCACAGACTGTGAAACTCGGCCCCCACCACTCCTCTACACTCACACTCTGGCACTGGTTCTCCCCAAGGTTGCGTCCTGAGCCCCCTACTGTACGCCCTGTACACCCACGACTGCTCACCGTCACACCCAACCAACTGCATAATAAAATATGCAGACGACACCACCGTGGTTGGACTCATCTGTGACGGGGACGAGACGGCGTACAGGGCTGAGGTAGAGAAACTTTCACTCTGGTGCACGGACAATAACCTGACCCTGAACGTGGACAAAACCAAAGAACTCATCATGGACTTCAGAAAACACAGACAGGACCAGGTCATATAGAGGCACCAGGATTAAATTGAGACTGTTTCATAACTAGTTAAAAACTCCTTGTAGCTGCTTTAATAGTATTTATGTTGCATACATTTTATTACTTAAAGGGAACTCTTTAAAGCCCCCCTCCAGTGTATTTTTGAATCTTTATGGTATTTCATATTTATCTGAGTCATATCCTTATGATGTTGATGAGCCATACTGTCTGCCACATATTCTTTGACAAATAACTTTTTTTTTTCACTCAAAGTTAAAAAAAAAAATTGAGCTCTTGTTAAAACGGAAGGATGGCGTGTGACTATAGTAGCGGCCCTGGTCGCACGTCATCCTCCAAGCTGGTGCAGGGGTACTGTCTTGCTGTTTGAAAGGTTTCACCGTTGCTACGACAACAAGTGACACTGCAGCCAGCCACTTACCAACAGTAGGTATCATCAGTCCATGTCTAACTCAGAGCTTTGTTCTGCTGCTGGATCATAACCGCTTTATGATCTTAAATCAGACTTCTGGATGATCAGACACCACCTCGATTAAACTCTCCTCCAACATATTTGACTGTTTGTTCCGCCCCTTTTCTTTAGTGATTGGTCGCTTGTGGTAAAACTGACAGTGATGAGCGATGCGTCTCAGCAAAAGTTGAACAAATTTCAACTTTGAACACCGTCTAAAAACAGCAAGCAACTGGCTGCAAAATGAGAATGCCAGCAGCACCCGTTCAAAAACAGCGAGACACAACGCAAGATAAGAAGACGTCCGTCTGACGCATGTTCACATTGGGAAACAATTCAAAAATAGCACAATGAAATTAAGACACGTCCTCTGTGTGCATGGCCTCTATGCTGTTAGGTATTGAGCCTGCAGCATCTGGTTGCCATGGTAATGGATTATGTCCCATTATTAACCACACCTCCATTCTCTGTTTGAAAAAGAAAGTTAACCGAAAAACAGGAAGTAAAACTGGCTTGAGGAGGGCTTTAACATAATCAGAATTATTCATTCTTACATTATATTTACATTTTATTTATTATGTTAGTCCAGCTAAAACAGGTGTAACACACTTCCACCTCTTACTTTATTACTCTGCATATATATGTGTGTGTGTGTGTGTGTGTGTGTGTATGTGTGTGTTACCAGAGTCAGACAGGGGGGGTGCGACTGCCTCTTTTTCCAGTTGAATGTCTGACAGACTGAAGATGGACATCGCTGAAATGATCAATGATCAAAGATCAAACACATTTCACATTATTATTATACTGTGTGTGTGTGTGTGTGTGTGTGTGTGTGTCTGTGTGTGTGTCTGTGTGTGTGATAGAGAGTTAACCTACTATCTGACAGGGTTAATATTCTGTTTCCCAGGTCACTGAAGTACTGATGCCTCATCGACTCTTCTGCTGAGATCCTCTTCTTTCCCTCAAACTGAACACACAGACACAGACAGACACACACACACACACACACACACACACACACACACACATGCAGACAGCTGCAGTGAATATTAAAGTTCCTGATTAGATAAGGGTTATTACATATATTTACAGATTTCTCAGTTTCATTAAAATAACTTTTTGAAACCAGAGCAAATAAAAACAGTCAGAGCTTAAAGAGAAACATGAGCCAAGAAACATGAAAGATAAAAAGGACAGTACACACTGTCATGTCTTCAGCTAATCTGGTGACATTAGAGCGTTTCTCAGGCAGCGTTAGCTTGTGGCTATCCATGCCCATTGATTTGAATGGGAAATGCTAACAAACTCACATCTTTTCTTAGCACCAAAAGTAAAAATAGCAGAGACTGGACGCATGGAAACTGAATTGGACATTAAAGAGTTTCAAAGGCTCTGTGGTTCTGTGTTCAATCTGATCTGATCCTCCTGGTGTGGATTAGATTGGCAGTAGCTGACAGGAAGTTTACAAGTGTGTGAGTGCCTTTTTTCCTGGCTGAGTATTTGGGACCATAGACAAACAACTGAAAAGAAAAAAAAACTCCCCCAAACCCAAAAACCAACCCCTTAACAACTCAAACACACCCACCAACCTAGGACACTGCACAAACAAATGTGTCAGAGTTTCACACTGTGAACAAAACAGACATGTACCCCCCTTCTGAGGATCCAGGCTCGTGGCTATTGCCCCATGCACAATCCTCCACTGGAGCTCAGCTGACCGTTTTTCAACCGGCAGCTTGTACAGGGACTGCCACCAGCCTTTCAGGGAGGACCCTCGGCCAAAAAACTCGGTCAACCTTGACGCTTTCATGGCCTGCAGAGACTGAAAGTGCCTCACCTTGACACACAGGGTGTAGGTTGCTTTTTTTTCAAGGTCTTTGAACTCATCCACCTGTGGAGTCATGAAAGAGAGGAGGCAGCCTTCCCCCTCCTGCCATGAAGGTCCTCAGGTGCTCAGGAAGCTGCGCACACACCTCCTCAATAATCCGGTTGAACAACCTGGGTCTGATGGTGGTGTGTTGTTGCAGGATCTCAGCAGGTGTCAGCAGATGTCCCAGCTTCGCATATCCAGCCTCCCTCAGGGAGGATCTTATGCTGGCTGAGGAAAGGGTCCGGGCCTGAAGGGAGCTGTTAAAAAACAGCAGCTCCTCAAGCAGCCACTGACCAGCCGTAGCGGCAGGATCGCTGGCGGCCTTCAAATCTTCCATGCGTCCACGACAGAAGTGTAGAAGGGTGGCATGCCTGTTAGATCTGCCTCCTCCAGCCTCAGCAGAAACAGTTGTTTGCTGTAGCCCAGACAACCAGCTGTCTGCAGGATGAGCTTAGCTGTGTCCAGCCACCACACACCACAGTGGTACAGCAGTCTCTGCGCAGTCTTAGACCTAAAAGCCATTACCAGGGAGGTCCATGAGACCATGTCCTCTTTCGTTCACTGGCAGATATAATACAGAGGCTCGGGTCCAGTGCTGCCCTGACCAGAAAAAGTTCACTATGGCCCGTTGGACGTCTTCAATCAGATCTCTTGGTGGAGGGAGGACAATCAGTCTATGCCAGTGTTGAGGCAACCAAGTTATTAGCAACCAAAACTCAACGCCTATACGACAGCTGGGGTAGCAACTTTAGACAACTTGGCACACACTGTTTCCATCACACCCTCCCAATTGTGCCTCTGATACTCCTCTGTGCCCAAAAACACCCCCAACACCTTCATCCCTCTCCTCCCCCACTGCAGACCTGCAGGTAGACTGGGTGCTGCCCTTTCTCTCCACTCTCCCACCTGTAAGGCCTCACACTTTTCCCAGTTTACTTTTGCTGATGAGGCCTTCTGATACAAGCCCAGAGTGTCCTGTAGAGCCTCCACGTCCCCCTGCTCCCTGACAAACACATGTAAATCATCAGCATAAGCAGAAACTATCAAAGGTAAATTGGGTTGTGTCCCTGACAGTGAAAGCCCACTGAGCCGGCTCCTCAGCCTGCAAAGCAGAGGTTCAATGGCCAAACTGTAAAGCTGCCCAGAGATGGGACAACCCTGCCTTATTCCCCTCTGCACAGGGATTGCCCCCCACCCCTCCAAACACTCAGCATCACTGTACAATAACCCTACCCATGTTACAAAATGATCACCAAAACCAAAACCCTTAAGTGCAGAAAACAAATAGCCATGGTCCACCCTATCAAAAGCTTTTTCCTGATCTAAAAAGAATATACCAATGTCAAGATCATGCAATTTACATAAATCAAGCACATCTCAAAAAAGAAAAAGGTTGTCCATTATTGTTCTGTCCAGTACACAGTATGTTTGGTCCATATGAACAAATATGTCAAGAAAGTCTCTTAGTCTGTTTGACAGTGCTCTGGAAAGCACTTTATAGTCCGTGCACAAAAGGGCCACCGGTCTCCAATTTTTCAGCAAAGCTAAATCTCCTTTTTTAGGGAGCAGGGAGAGAACTGCCGTCTTACAGGAGACAGGCATGGTCCCCGCATGAAAGCACTCCAGTAGTACTTCATGCAGGTCAGGTCCAACAGAAGACCAGAAACACGTATAAAAGTCTGTGGTGAGTCCATCTATCCCTGGACCTTGTCCTGAAGCCATCTGGCCAACAGCTATAGTCAGCTCCTCCAAGCTGAGCTCTCTGTCCAAGTCCACGTTTTCCTCAGGGCTGAACTGAGGAAGCTCCTGTAGCAGCTCTGCAGCACTGTCCAAATCACACTCCTCTGCTCTGAAGAGAGAAGAGTAGAAAGACACAGCATGACTCCTCATTTCCTTGCGAGAAGCCTCAAAGATGTCATGAGCTTACTTCTTGCAACCGTCTTCTCCAAATTGAAGAAGAAAGAGCTCGGAGCATCCATGTCTTTCAGATTGAAGAAACGAGACCTAATGAGGGCTCCATTCACACTCTCCTGCATGAAAGTCCTTAGCTCCAGTCTTTTATGCTGCAGCAAGCTATCAACAGCAGAACCTATGTTACTGCTCATAGCACACTCAATGTTCTTGATGCTGTCCTCGAGCTCCTGGACTGCTGCCTTGATCCTAGCAGTGGAGTGAGATGTGTACTGCTGACAGAAAACACAAATCTGTGCCTTGCCCACTTCCCACCACTGCCTTAGCGAGTCAAACTGGACTTTTTTGCTTTGCCAACAGACCCAAAAGTGCTCAAAACTCTGACAGAAGACACTATCCTGTAGCAGCTTGTTGTTGAAATGCCAATATGGCCTGACTTGCTCTCCAAAAGAAGTAATAAAATCTACACTGATGAGATGGTGATCTGTGAAGCCAACTGGAGTGATGGAGCTACTGACTATACTGGATGCAAGTGACTGTGAGATGTAGAACCTGTCTAACCTGGCTGCACTAACCCTGTTGCTGCTCATCTTGACCCATGTGTACTGTCTAGCAGAGGGGTGTTTCAACCTCCATGCATCAAGGACATCTGAGTGACTATTCTGCCTAGACTACCAGATGACTGAATGTGTGGTTCCTCACTTCGCTATGAGTTTCTATCTATCTTTTTCTGCTTCACAACCTCAGCCACTAAAGCCCTCTTACATCTGTCCCTTCCACCATTTATGTCGAGAGATCCAACCCTGAGCCCTGACATAAGAAGGGTAGAGCAGAGAAAGAGACAGAGACAGAAAACGACAGGCATAGAACAGTGAAGAGAAGAAAGCACCCTGTGATGCATGATCATAATTTATTTCACAGGTTTTGCCCTTCTAACATTTTTCCCCTTTGCTGCCTTTCTCAAGGACGTTATGTTTCCTTAGGCGAAAACATTTTTTCTCATCAAGCAACTCAAAACTAACCAGCTTCTGTAGAAAACCAACAGACCTGATGAATTTCTCTGTGTCACTAAAATAGTCCCTTACTTTCACTGACTTACCAAAAGTTTCATCCAAAAAACCATTTATTTCCTCCAGAGAGTACAGATCTGTGCTGCAATAAGATGTTTCACCAACTGACACACTGTCTGACTCTGAGTCATATTCCATGTCCTCAGCCTCACCTGTTCCTGGCTGCTGGGAAACTCCTCCACACCCTCACTATTCCCCTCAGTAGGCCTGCCGTCGGTCTCCACAATAAACACATCCTCAGTCCCCGCAGTGCCGCTGGATGCAGCCACCTGTTCAGCTGCAGGAGTTTCTGCGAGCTCTGTCCCCGGTTCCGAGGCTGCAGGCTGGGAAGCTACTTCATCATCGACCAGTGGAACAGACCGCTCCTCCGGCTGACTTTGTTCCTCTGTCCCCGCCCTGGAGACGTTGTTGGGGGGCAGGATGCCAGCGTCTGTGGTGTCCGACTCTACCTGCTCTCTGCTGTCGGACATGCAAAGCGCTTGTGGCCGACATTGCCACACTCGAAACATTTCAACTGCCCCGAACTAGCATACACCATGTAGGAGCCATCACCGTGCTTCACTCTAAAGGAAACCTCCAGACTCTGCGTCGGAGAGTCCAAAAACATGAACACTTGCCTCCTGGGTGACTGAATGTGTGTCAGCTTCGGATCTTTACATCTGAGACTGACAGTTTTGAAAGTGCTAACGAATTTGCCAAACCTCTGCAACTCAATTTCCAACAGCCCATTGGGAAAAAACGATGGAACACCCGACACCGTGATTCTGGTGGAGGGAGCCGAAAAAGGGGAAACAGCAGGAAAAAAAGTCCCCGATGACCACACCGCTCTCAATCATCTCACTGACATACCGCTCCTCCTTCAAAAACACCATCACAGCCTTGTTCATCCTGATCATGCAGAAGTGAGTGAGTGAGAGAGTGAGTGAATGAGTAAGTGAGTGAGTGAGTGAGTGAGTTTCACCTACAGCTCACAGAGGGGAAATAATTTCATATTCCATAATGGTGAATAAGCTGAAGAACAATACAAACAGCTCATCTTTATAGAAACAGTTATCGTGCTTCATGTCCATTTATCAGCCTGAGAGACTGAAAAATAACCTATGATGTCGCAGTGGATTCTTTACAGTCCTCATCAAATTAAAAATAAAAACAGTTTGTGTTTAACTTCTCTGTGTGACCTGTCAGGCTGCAGTTTATTCATCACACACACACACACACACACACACAGCATTCATCAGCAAGATAAACATTCAAACTCATTATACAAACCATTACGGGATAAAGCCTGGGATATGCCTCTGCCAGTCAAATGGATTTTTCTTAAAAAGAAAAACAAAAAATCCCTCAAATTGAATTTTTGCCATGGGCCTGTTTGACCCTTTGATATGAATGTTGGGTTTAGCGTCTGCATTTAACTCCTGCCTGGGATTACAGGCGGCCTGATGGACCAGAAGTGTGCTTGTCTGAAAACAGCAGAGACAACAGACAGAAACCCATCAGCTTCACTTTTTCCACGTTTTCTTGCTTTCTGTAAAAGTCATGTTCAATTGTTAAACTTGTTGTAGTTGACAGTATTTTCATATGTAGTTCAGTGTGTATTTCAGGACAGATTAATACATTTTTAATGTAGACAGACAGATGCCAGTGGTCAGTGTGTTGAGGGTTGGTACCAGTACTCTAATGCTGTTGATGACAGAATGTAAAAGCTAAGTGTCAAAACCATGTAAGAAATACTGACAGGATGCTGAAGATGGTGCAGTTTCATATTCAGCCTCTGGGGGATTGAAGCCAAATGAGCAGAGATTTCATGATAACCAGAAAGTGTCAGGAAGTGAAAACACGGCGTTCTGTTTCCAACTTCTTGGATGAAAAATTGCAGGTGTTTCTTGCACTTGACTGAGAATGAATCAAAATAAAACCCAGTAGAGCCATCAGTCAGGACTGGTGGCACTGAACTGTACTGAGGTCACACTTCTGGGCTGGGACAGACAATATTTACCAAGCTACACAATGTGGTGGGATGTCTTAGGTAAACCAGGCCATGCCCTCACACCTGGCTGAGGTCTGACATCTTAAATATGTCTCCTAAATACTCCTAAATGTCTTTTAAAGACATCTTAAATGTCTCTCAAATACTCTTCAATGTGTCTGAGAGACATCTTAAATGTTTCTTAAATGTCTCTGAAATACTCCGAAATGTCTCTAAGAGACACCTTGAATATGTCTCTGGTCCAAGGTACAGTACCCACTTGCTTCAAAACCACCACCGTAATTCCTGTCCCACAGAAACCATCACAGCCCGAATGACCGCCGCCCCATCGTATTTACCCAATTACGAAGCGTTTTGCGAGGGTTGTTATGACAGCAGACCAAACTCCACAGACCCAGTTCACTTCGTTTATCAGACCAACCACAGAAGACACAATCCACCTGCAGTAACCCAGCCAACAGTTTACTGACTTCAGCTCCATTACTGAATCTCACTGCTCCAAATCTGGTTGGATTATTTGTAATGCAGTTCAGTTCGACAGCATGATGTCTGGCAGGAAACAGGAAATCCAGAGTTGACTCCACAAGTGCTTGATTTGATCATTTTTAGGAAAGGCAGTAAATATTCAAGCCCTTTCATCAGTATTTATATGAAGTGTCAAGCAAATCAGAAGACCTGAGATCCGTGGATGAGAACTCTCTCTGATCTGATCTGATCTGATCTGCCACTATCAGGCTGCAAATACACAGAAACCTCTACCAGCCCACAGACTGGTGTCAATCTGAGGCCGTATCACACAACACAAATAATCCCACAGTCGTAGCCACATTAAGGTTCTAGTTCAGACTACCTTTTGGGTTGGGGGTGTTTATATTTTAAGGACCCATATGGAAAAATTGCAATTTTGCCCCAGCATGATGAGATTCTTCCTTTTCCCTGTGGCGAAACGTGTTTGTTCAATCAGTACACTTTCTCTGAATAAAGCTGCACTGTGGGATCAAGTCATCTGATCTGAACTGCCACTTAAACTATAACTCGACATTGTATTAAACTTATTTAGAATAAAAAAAAAAGATTACCAAACTCAGATTACGGTTAAAACATGGATTTCTTTTAATAATGCAGGAAACAAAAGACAGTATGTTCAGACAAACTGTCACCAAAGCGCTCTTTGATTCTGCAGTCACTTCCTGGTTTGGCCAAACAGAAAGCCATGTCTGAAGTCACTTTTATATCGTGCATTTGGGGGTCAAACAAATCTAAAGGACTTGATGAAGGGGAACAAGGAAATTTAGGTATAAGAAAATGACCCTTTATATAATTTACTTTATTACAACTCTAACAGGAAGTGAGGAAAAAATTTATTTTAAAGCAAAAAACATGTGGAGCAGAAAACATGAGGAGCAACCACGGGATCCACTAACGCCGAACTGACAGAGAACAAAGGAAAGTGAGCTATTTGTACACAGGGAACTGATTACTGAACAAGACACACCCGGAGGGGGAAGGGTACTGGGAAAAGGAGGGAGGCACTGGGATTGGTTAACAAGGGGGACAATGAGGGCGTGGGAGGCAAAACGTGACGAGACTGAAACAGTCCAGGTATGCAGGGGAACGCAGGCTGGGCGGATTGACTTCATGATGTTGGTGTTTAAATCTGTTGGTGTTTTAAATCTTTGTGTTTTAAATCTGTGTCGTAAATCAGTTTGTGTTGTAAATCAGTTTGTGTTTTAAATCTGTTGTGCGATCTCGACTGTTCGGTCCGTCAATGTCTCAATGAGTCTCAACAGTCAAACTACAAAATCGAAACACTTTAACAGACAGAATATCCTGAGGAGTTCACTGACCTGCAGTAATTTGGACAAGAGCTCCACTCCTTCACTGTCCAGCCTGGAGACACACCACACACACACACACACATTGACAATGTAGACATTTTGGTAGTACTTTACATTACAGCTCAGTAATAACATTGTACTAGTGGGGTAATAGTTTGATAATAAAGAGTTAATAATTAAGTGATACCATGTAATTACCAAAGTAATAACCAGGTAATAGCTTGGTATTAACAATTGGCACATCTGGGTAATTATTAAACTGAAATTTATGTACCAGGGTATACAGAACTTGAATGGATAGAACAGTCATTGCACTGTTGGCTGTGGTCATTTGGCTGGTACACAACAAAATGGCAATTATAGTTAGTTGCTATGGCGACAACTCAATTCAGTAAAGCTTCAAAAACAGCGGCGCTGTGTGGAGGAGTGACAGCAGAGTGAGCCTCAGAGACTCCTGCTTCCTGTTAAACCTCCGCCTCGCTCGCCTCAGACACTCAGCCACTCGCCACAAATCAGAACTTAGTCTAACGGTACCATGGCAACGGTACACATAAAAATGGCCGCTGCTCTGACCGTCCTGAAGCGTTGACTTGAATGAGAATGACCGTTCTATCCATTCAAATTCTGTGACCAGGGTAATAAAGCGCCAAAATGGGGTATAATAATGGGGAAACATTTAAAGGTAGGAACAAGACAAAACTATTTAGTAAGAGTTTAGTAATATTTTGGTAACAATATGGAAACCTGCTAACAAAAAAATGGCTATAACAATATTTGGATTAAAAATTGTAATATGGTGACAGTGGGGAAATAATCTGATAATAATGAGGCTGGTTGATATTTTCACTACATTATAGGCTGCTATCAGCGTAATACCTTCAAAATTTCTGTTTTTTGTCATTCATCCATAAAAAACACACAGATGAACGACATGACGCTCCTCAAGGGCTTGGAAGTCAAAGTTGGTAATAACTATATTATAATGCTGATATTCATCCTCCATTATGTTCCAAACATTCCTTTTCTTTCAAAGTAATACTGTACAAATTGTTTAATGCTGTGACCATATTAACATATTGTTACCATAGACACACACACACACACACACGTGTGTTTCACTAGATCATCTGAAATATGGCAGCACTGTGGACACAAATTCATTTGTTCTGCCTGTTTCAGTCAAGTTATGTTAACCCTTTGTGAACAGACTGCAGCATCACAGTCCTGTGCAGTTTCTCCCTGTTTGATCTTCGCAGAGCTGCGCTCGCTCACAGCAAACACAGACAGACTGGAACCAAAACCTTCTGCAGCACCATTTGTTTTTCCTGTCAGACGTCGATCTGTTTCTCTTCACTCAGCAGGAGAACCAACACTAACATAATATGTTCTAATCTTGAATAATCTGCAGGGCTGGATTTGGCCTGTGGCTGAACAGCAGATTATCACCGGTATAATGGAACATTTCACTGTGTAACAGTATTTTACTTCTTATATGATCTTTGTTGTGTATTACAATCATTTAATATTTTTAAACTATTTTCTGTCACAGGAAGCCGAGTGACGTTTGTGGTGTGTGTGTGTGTGTGTGTGTGTGTGTGTGTGTGTGTGTGTACCTGGGTGTGTGGTTGCTCAGTCTCTCTGCTCGGTAGTGAGGATAGTTGTAGGAGATGAACTCTTCATTGGAGCTGATCCCAGGCCAGCTCTCCTCTGTGGGAGTACCTACACACACACACACACACACACACACACACACAGAGGATTATACAAATTAGACTTTCTGTTTTTCTCCACGCTGAAAAATCCACAGCTTTCATTTAAAATAAGAAAAATAAAAACAATAGAAACAAAGTTTTAGTATAAATTGAATCCTATCGACAGCACTCTATCTTTCAAGTCTCACATCAATAACACCACTCGATCAGCCCACTTCCACCTACGAAATATCAGCCGACTCCGTCCCTCCCTCACCCCCTACACCGCCTCCATCCTTGTCCACAGTCTCGTCACCTCCTGTCTGGGTTACTGTAACTCTCTCCTCTTTGGTCTCCCTCACAAGTCTCTTCATAAGCTCCAACTGGTCCAAAACTCTGCTGCACGTATCATCACCAAAACCCCTTCTTCCCACCATATCACCCCCATCCTACAGCAACTTCACTGGCTCCCGGTCACACAAAGAATCCAATTCAAAATCCTTCTGTACACTTTCAAAGCTATCCACAACCTCGCCCCTCCGTATCTGTCTGACCTCCTCCACATCGCCGCTCCAGCACCCTCCCTCAGATCCTCCTCCTCCCTCCACCTCACTGTGCCCCCTGTTCGCCTCAGCACCAGCTCTGGAACTCTTTACCACCTGATATCCGAAATACCGACTCTCTCCCTGTTTTCAAAACCAGACTCAAAACCCACCTGTTTAAAACCGCTTACTCGCTCCACCACCCCTAACTCCAACACCGCCCTACCGCTCCCTTCTTTTCTGCAGTTTTATTCGTTGTTGTTTTATTAAATGTTGTACACTGTTTATTTGTTGATGTTTTCAGTGTTGTATATTGTATGTTTCTTGTATTTCCATGTTTGAATGTTGTTTTATTGTATGTTTCCATTGATGTTTTTATCCATTGTTCTATTTGATGTT
>OMKZ01042484.1:0-38862 GCA_900302535.1 Neoniphon sammara
CCAGCACAGAGGTTTAACTAACTACTGTAGTGCTCTGTATTTGTGTGTGTGTGTGTGTGTGTGTGTGTGTGTGTGCTCTTGTACTTCTATCCTTGTGAGGACCAGAATGCTGTTTTTAACCACAGAGTGGGGACATTTTTGGGAATTGAGGACATTTTGACCGGTCCTCACAACAACAAAGGCAAATTGTGACTTATTGGTTAAGGTTAGGGTTAAGGTTTGGGTTAGGGATGCATTGGTTATGGTTAAGATTAGAAAAAGGCTGTAGAGACACACAAAGAATGAATGGAAGTCAATGTAATGTCCTCACAAGGATAGAAATACAAGGATGTGTGTGTGTGTGTGTGTGTGTGTGTGTGATATCTTGAAATTTTAATATTTCCATGAAGCGTGCCTTAGTCATTGACTTACAAGGGCATAAAAGTTTAAAATGGTACTTGATCAATATGGACTGTGGAGGCTGATACCACAGTTTTTCAAATGAAGCTGCAGACAGCTGATATTTGGTGCAGATCTTCAATATCTAAAGTGACAAGAAAATGACAATTACTGGTGTCTGGCCTCTGTATTTCAACATGTCCAGTTGAAACAGGATATTAGCATGATGCATAATATAAGGGACGGCTGATCAAACATTTCATAAGTTTCATAAATGCTCAATTCTTCAAAATGAACAAATTGCAGCAACCAGGGCAAGGACAAAGGCTGTGTCCCAAACAGCTCACTCATTCACTATTCACTATATAGTGTTTGTCATATAGTGAACTATATGGGCAAAGGACTGAACAAAGTTTCAAAAAAGCACTGCTTGAAAAAGCACTGCTTCAAAAAAATGTGCTGGTTATTCATGTGACACACCTGGGTGCGCCCAACATCTCATAAACAAACCAAGAACCCAAGAATTGTACTGAACTGAAATGTACTCAGGTCGTATCGATTTTCTGAACTCTTGAATTCCTGATCATGTGCAAGTCTGGTTTTATCAACTAAACAGGCAGTAACCAAGCAGAGCTTATTTCAGTAAAAAATGTCTCTTGCATTAACATAGTTAAATGCTTCCACCTGTTCCCACAATCTTCTTGCACCAAAACACACCTTAAAATCATTGTCAATGCTCATTGCAGCCTCTTTGCCTCCAAAATGGGGAGACTATTTCTTTCAGAAAGTAGTTTCCCCATCAAAGCAGGAAGGCTGGAATGAGCATCGACAATGATTCAGTGACAAACGTGTGTTAGTGTGCATCCCTAAAAACATTTTTTCAGCTGTGGGTCGCTGCTCAAAATCATGTTGTTTTCAGGTCTGTATGTCTGCATTCATTTTGTAGGAACACACTCCAAAGAGGGAGGTGCACATTGTCAAAACAGGGTGGGGGCTGACTGGTCAAACTTGAAGGACCTATTAAACTTGCATGGAGCAGCAAATACCACTATATGTGTAAAAATCAGTTCAAGCTCCCTCAGCAAGGCTGGGACTGTTGGGGGAAGCTGCTTGTCTGGGAACTGGCAAGTGGGCAAGAGCTTCCCATCATAGAGGTTCGACTGCTGTGGCAGAAGGACAATATCCTCATCCTCCTCAATTTTGTTCAGTGGGATACTGAAGGCTGTGTCCTCTTCTGCATTCATATTGCCCTGCTTTTGTGTCAATGATATGGCAACATGAACATCCCTGTTGGACGGAGAGGGGTCCTTGGCTGATGAGGTCACGACTTGAAGACGTCTCTCCAGCAGCTTGGTGGATGACAAGCTGCAGTGCTGGCAGGCCTTGGGATTAGCTCCCAAGCATGCTTCACACCCATGGACATGATGCAGAACAGGTGCGAGTCCTTCACAGAGATGTAGGAGCCACCCACGTCTGCAGGGCAGAGGTGGGCATTTCTCAATCATAAGTGGGCATTCCTCAATCATTGTGGGTGTTCCTACACCAGGGGCATTCCTGCACCCTTACATGTGATTGGTTAAGGTTAGGTGTTAGGGTTGGGGTTAGGGTTAGGGTTAGCCAATCCTTCATAAGGGTGTAGGAACTCCCACAATGCTCTGCAGGGACCCCTTACTCAGGCGATTAAACATAACTTGGTAGCTAGGAGGCTAGTTAGCAGGGAGGAGGGCTGCTACGCTAACAAGGTCAAGTGCTTGGACCGGCTAATTTTATCAGAAGCGAGGCAAGTTGGTGGGGTCACGAGAGGGAGGTAGCTAGCAGAGGCTTCTAAGCTAGTACCAGTAGTTGAGGCTAGTGAATCCACCACAAAACATTGGCTCACCACAGAAAAGACAAGGCCTATATTCTGAACCTCAACAGCACATAAGCATAATAATAGTTAAGCAAGGGCAGTGTCTGGACGGAGCAAGTGGTTTTCTTGAGGATGAAAGTGAGAATGCGGAATGGTCAGGCGCAGAAGTTTATATGGGGAGGAAGGGGCTCCCTCCCCATATATAGACTCATCATGCTGCACTGTGATGACTCTGTCATAGACAGACATAGTGCATACAAGCTTCCATGGTCAAATTGCTGGAGAGCATCTTCCTACATGAGACTGAGATACTGAACAGTTAGAAAGAGAACTACACTAGTGCTACTGGTTGGAATTTTTATATTGCTTCTAGATACACCATGAAGTAACCACTAAAAATATGACACTCTCCAGGAAGTATACATAATTGGCTTGTAATAGAAAAATATTGATTGAAAAATACTTTTTTTCTGCATTTAATATTAAAGGTATGCATTATGAAATGGAGTACTAGCCAACATGACATGACAGCACAAAAAAAAGAACAAATAAAATCTTGAAAATATACAAGTGAAGGGTTCATCTGCAAAAACAGATATCATCCGTTGTTTTTATTTTTATAAAGCATGTTTTTTTTTCGCAGATAGTATCAATCAAAAAAAGCACACTATTAGGCTAATGCATAGGCAATGTTGTAACAAATTTTTAGATTCAGACAGTATGTTATGTGAAGCATTACATACAACAGTCAATTTTTTTTTCATTCATTTATATATTTTTAGGAATGGCATTTATCTGTTTCTGCAAATGAATTCTTCAAGTATTCATTGTTTCCCCCATAGTTGTAGTTATTGAAACAGCATTTAGACATTGGATACAAAAATTCTCCACTGAAACCAACAATAATGTTATTGGACAGATATATAAATCTAATCATAGCTTAAAAGGAGCCTACTATATATAGTTGTAGAAGACAATTGAAATGTATAGCTCAGTGGAGGGAAGAACGACAAAGCTTAGGCATGAGTATGCATGCTTTTTCCATCAAAATATGTTTGTATATGTATATGCAAGTGAATGACCTGTTGATCAATATGATATACCTGAGGGGTTAACCCAGTCATTGTAATCTATTCTGATTCATGCATTAATCATGTGTGTGATGGTACTGTGTGTCTTAAGGTATGCGTGACCAGAGACTCCTGCTGTCCTAAGGGGGATTTTGAAAGCAGCACCCCCAACACTGAAGCCTCCTTTTGGGTTTGCTGCTTCTTTTTCCATCTATACTCTGGAGCTATGCACATAAAGCAATTGATGATCAATTGTACTACTAGACATGGCTTGGGGACTGGCCATGAATCCTGTCTAATGATATCTGTGACAGTGAATATATCAATGAGTGTGTATGGAAGAGTACACATTTTCCAGTGAAGAGGAACATAGTCAATATAAGTTGAGTTTGTTCAAATTAAATGGATTTGCATAATGTTGGTAAGGTAAAAGTGCTGCTGCCATTTGTTTTGTGTCAACTTGTGCTACCTGTATGTCAAACATAAATGGAAGCATACTAGCAAGAAAAGATTTGATGGATCATAAACTGTAAATCGCATATGTTGCATCCCATTTAAAGTCAGAAATTTCCGGCTTGTAAGTCGTAACTACAGCTTCTGGGTGTTCTACTAGTGGAGGAGAGAGTGTAAATATGTAAGTAAATAGGGCTGTCTGTGTCCTATCATAAAGGCACAGTGGGCTTACATTCCACTGATACTGTATTGTGTCATTCTAATGAGGGTGTAAAAAGTCTGCTTCGTGTTCCTTACGATTATGGATTATGGGTGTAATCTGTGGCATCAATCCTATAAAAGAATTTCAGTGCATTTAAAATGCAACAGTAAATTTCATTCATAACTGATAACTATAGTCAACAAATCTAAGCTACTGTCGTATAGCCCTCTTTTAGTGGGCAAATAGACTGCAAATGCTACAAATATTATTCATATCTCTGATCTGATAAATCATCATGGAAAACAAAGGGGTTCTGATGGTCTTCATTGATTTTCTCATTCATTTGTGTGAATGCAGTTTTTTCATTTTGTGTTTTACAAATGAGATTTTTGTAACAGGGATCCTCTAGGTGTGTGTGGACCAGAACTTTGATGTGCAGACTAAGTTAAGTCCAAGAATTAAGTCCAAACTTTGCTCACTAACCCGTAAATTTTACTTTGTGAGATAGGCCCATGGTCTTGGCCAGACTTGTTGCTTCCCAAATAGATAAAGCATTGTTATTTCTAAGTTTTGACAAGCTCAGAAATGTCAACGTTTAACATGAGAAACCACTGACATTCTTCCACCCAAAGTATCCTCATTAGTTGGGGCATGTCATGTTTGATGACCAACCTCTGTTATTAAAAGCCCTTCCACTGCCTCTGACAAAGACCTCAAGGTAGCCATTCTAGGGCCTTATTCTGTCCTTCACAAAGAGCCCAATCAGCCACGCCCCAGATTTCTTTGCCACCAGCTGTTATTGTTCAGCAAGGCAGCATTAACAGCACTCCTTCCCCAGTGTATAAACCCAGCAGCTACCTGGCCGGCAGTGGACTTTCTAATGCAGAAGAAGGAGATGCTAATAGTTTGTATGATTTTAGCTCTAAGGGTAGTTATCCAGCTTCTGTTTCCCATGCTGGTATTCAAGACAGTAGCTACAGCAAGTTTAAAGGATGGAGCCGATGGCAGCCCTGAGGGTAGTGAGTACAGCACTTCCTATGCTGGTACTGAGCAAGTGGCCTATGTTGCCTCTCAGGCCAATGGGTATGAGGAGGCTAATACCAGTGCTCTAGTGGGTAGCTCTAGTACTGGCTATGATGGCTCTGTTAGTGGTTATGTAGACAGCAGCTGATATTTCCAATGTATTCTTAAAACCATGTGTTTCTAATGTACTGCATTAGGGTTAAACCATTTTTGAAAACAAATTTCAGGATTGAGGATGCTTAACTCTGCTGTATCCTGAAACTGACAGTTTTAATGCCCCAAATAAAAGTATTCACCGTCTTCTACCAGAAATGACCTATCACAGTGGAAAAACCTTTGAAATGGCATGAGAAACTAAAATTTTCAACTGATTTTAGGAGGGCTAGCATTTATAAACAACACCACATTGGAATGATTTCTTTCGTCAAACATCTGATTAGCAAAAAACATTGATTAGCTGTAATCCGCGAGGAACCTCTATAGACCACACTATCTGATTTCTAAAATGTCAATAGAGAAAGCATCAGTTTCACCATATTCTACCACCTAAAGGGACAGCATTGACTCATTTGAACTGCTGAGTACCTGTAAAAACAAAGCCATATGCGGTTCATCCATGGACTGTATGGCAGACTCAACCAGCTTGACCGCTGCCTCCAGGTGATCACCATGGTGACGAATGAGGGAGCGTACGTAGTTGAGCTTATCATCCTGTTGTTTGCCAATTTGGCCCACCAGATCCCTCTTCCGCTCTTCCAAGATGGCCACCAGGCTGTCAATACGGTCGACCAGCTGCTCTCTCTGTCGTCGACCATTCTCCTGAGACGAGGAGAGAAGATTATTTCTTTCTTTACAAAGTTGCAATGTTCTGGAAAATAAAATGAATGAAACATTTGTTACGGGGGAGACTTCCACTGAACCACGAACCGCTCACTGGAACCGAAATAGGTTAACACTTCTCATTGTAACAGTATTATTCTTGGATAACTGATACTGCCTGGTGGCTGTACTATAAAGAAAAATTAAGAGGTTATCCGGCTAACCTTAGGTTTAGGCCTGAATGTCCCATATCACGAAAGTGATATGGAACCCTGCGGGTTAAAAGTAAACTGTGTGGTAAGTAAACCATGGTAACTTATGGTGCACAGCTAACCTGCTGCAGGCAGTTCATGTGAAGGCTTAGGGCTTAAACGTAAACAGTTTAAACACTTAAACTTATCTTTAAAGGAATACTTCGACATTTTGGGCAAAATACTATTTTTCCAACTTACCTGAGGCAAGATGTTTGATACCATTTTCACCTCTGTACCTCCACTGGTTCAGTTCCTATGGGTTGTGTTAGCTTAGCATAAAGACTTGAAGACTACAGGAGTCATTAGCCTAGCTCCGTCAAAGTGAACGTCTTGGAATTTTTTTTTTTTTAAACGAGAGTTGTTTTAGGAGAAGTTTAGGAGATGGTAGGAACTATAACCACTGAACACAGGCGGGAAGGATACATGTGCTCAGTGGTTGTACTTCCAACTTCCAACCATCTAACTTCTCCCTCTAACTTCTACTCTAGCTTCCGAGTTGCTGTAAAGTTTATTTTCTCACTGACAGAGCTAGGCCAATGATTCCTGTAGATTTCAAGTCTTTATGCTAAGCTAACATGAAATGCTACCCATAAGAACCAAACCAGTGGACGTACAGAGGTGAAAATGGCATCAAACATCTTGTCTCACTCTGGGCAAGTCAGAAATAGGTACTTTGCCCAAAACGTTGGAGTATTCCTTTAATGATGCCTTGTTTATCATCATTTGTACACATCAGATAAAACATGATTTATACCCATTTTTTTAGGGTCTTCTGGTAAATTTGGCATAGAAATAATTAACAGAGCAGTATGTTATTTTAATTTACAACTAGTTCACATTACTCACTCACTGATTGAAATAAGGGTGCTTGGTGTACTGGATCTATGCCAAATTGAAAAGTGGACTCTAGGAATTTGTAAAGCATATCAAGTGTCAGGTTTTATAAATTGTGTGCCTATAAGCAAAACATCATTTAATTGGCAATTTTTGAGTTTTTGGTGTTTGATGTAACCTCTATACAAGAGAGAACCGCCTGTTTATTCTTTATTAGCTCTTGCACATACAGTAAAGTTAGTCTTTTTGTAGAAAATGAGAGAGCTGATGTTGTGGAGTAAATGTGTGTGTGTGTGTTCTAACCTCTATTGTCCGGCAGATGTCTTCCATCTGTGAGATGAGTGCCTGGGTGTGGTCATTAGTGGCTACCAAGATGGCAATGCCGTCACTCAGTTCGGTCTGCAAGCAGTCATCACTGATATTAATTTAACCACCAACTTCGTTGTGAAACTTAAAGTAGAGGGTAGATTTTCTCTCAGATTTTATGTAATTTATTGGTAAAACCCATAAAACAATGGCATCTTGGCTTTGAGTGTTTCATTCAAAACTCAAAAGTGTGATCTAGCTTCAATAAAGCGTTGCAACCAGCATATACATAATATGTGACATTGTCTTACAACATAGATTTTTTATGGAAAATTTTGAAGGAAAATCAGGTATTAAGGGGTAATTATTACAGTCGTTGGAACATTGTGTTATTGTTATGGTAAATTATCTATGCTGGAAAATATAAGTGGATCACATCACTTAAAACAGTAATTTATAAGCTTTATATAATACCAAGCAAGCTCCTCACGCTGAAAGTGAACATGAACACATGTATAATCAATATAAAGTTCAATAATATATTACACTCATGGAGTCATAATATCCTATAATTCCAAGGTCTGTTGTTAGTTTCCGTAACTGTTTTTTAATATGTTGGAATACATTTTAAATATGTCCTGCAAGCCTTTTAGCAAATTAAGAAAAAAAGACAACTTAAGGCATAAGACATCTAAGACATTAAACATGTTAACAGTTTGTAATGACTACATTTACAATGTCCTACAAACATGTAGTGTAATTCATGTAATGAACATTGTTGCCTCTGTAAGCAATGAGACAACCAAATGAGAATGACATCACCAACTGTTGCTTTTTAAATCAACTTTTGCATAAAGATGGAGGCTTGACAACTTTTCCTACCTCATCTGAATTTCAGATGAGTGATTCAGAGACAGAGTGAGAGATGGAGAGTCCAGGAGTGAAATGTCACCAAAGCCAACTGCTCAATAACATGTCAGACAGTGCTGCTGCAATCTGAATGACAAACCCAAATGACCTGTACAGATTGATATTTATTAATGTGCCTGTGTGTGACTCCGTGTGTCCATGAGTGGAAAAAAATGTGAAACTTGATATACTGATATTCAGTTTTGTATTTAATTCATGTGTATGTATGTGTGTGTGTAAGCCTGTGTCGATCCATTACTGTCAGTATTTGATAATCATGCTCCATGTACATACACTGCATACAGAATGATCTAGTGTCTGCTGTAGCACTCACTGACCTTTAGATGGCTACACAGCCACTTTTGAATGTGAGTGTGTGTCTTCCTGATGTACACGTGTTTATTGCATGCATTTCTAAGCTATTGTGCATGTTGATTTTAAAGGTGTGTAGTCCTGAATTTACTGGTTGCATGTATGATATATGCATTTCCCATTGGATATAGGTAGGTCAGTGTATATACATATAGGTCTAGCATAACGTGGTCGCATAAAAAGATGTATCATGTAAGCGAAAGTTAACAGGTTTGATTCCAGAAGCATTTGTCTTGTCAAAGTGTCTTTAAAGGATAATTGAACTTGGGTAGAAAGCTGGGTTGTAGAGTTACCTGGGTGTGATCTGAGCCCACATGGTGAGGAAATATCCTCACTGGTTTCTCTGTGCTCCTCTGGGCTGCTAATCCAGAGTGCTGTATTTGTATCTCTCCATTCACTGCTATAATGTGGCAAAACAGCTCCCAAAACAACACTTTTAGCACATAAATGAACGCGAGCAAAGCAGATTATGCCAATATAAGAAACAAGCACTTGTACCCATTTTTTAAGTGTAATTACAAAGATTTGTAAAAGTAACATCAAGTTGTTTGCTCTTGGTTTAAGATTTTTACTATGCAGGAGTTACCTGCAGATGCTACCTGCTGGATCTACTTTCCAATTCAAACCGAAAAATAACAAGAAAAGAGCAGTTTAATTTCCTCAAAAAATGGGTACTGGGACTTGTTGTTTTCAATATTGGCATAATCCACTTTGTTTGTGTTCGCTTATGTGCTTAAAGTGTAATTTTGGTACCTGTTCTGCTGCGCTATAGAAGTGAATGGAGAGATAAAAATACAGCACTCTGGATTAGCAGCCCAGCGGAGCACAAAGCAACTAATGAGGATAGTTCACCAACATGTGGACTCACACTGTATCACTTCCAGGTAATTATACAACCCAACACTCTACTTAAATAAGAAATTGAAGCTTTACCAACTCACTCATCAGTAAAGTAAATTTGCTTGTGTGGGTCACACTGAAAATAACACTGAAAGTAACAATAACATAATAACTGAAAACACGTGATTTTATTTAAGAACAACAGTTTGGCCCGGAAAGCAAAATGGACAGGAAGTTAATTTACAGCCATTCAAAAAAGTAAGAGTGGAGAAAGAACATTGCCAGTAGCTGTCTTATATAAAAGTGTTGTGGTGGAGTTTTCCTTTAATACATGATTTGCCTGTTCAAAACTTTGTAACTGCAGACATTTATATTCATAGAATCGGAGACACTTGCACTGCCCACAGTCAGCCAGAATAGAGCGACCCACCAACTAAGTTGCTCACAGTGTTAACAGAGCATTAAGTAAATGCCTCAAATGCTGCAGGCAAAACACCCACAGAGCCGTTTTCCGTCTTTCCTCTCTCCCATGCATTTTCCTTCCTCCATCTCTTCCTTACCTTCTGTCTCTTGTAGACACTGCTGAGCGGTGCAACGTCACACTCCTTGTGCTGCCCAAACACTTTGCACATGGAGCAAGTCGGCATCTGGCAGGAGAGACAGTATATGTTGATCTTCTCCTCTTCGTGCTCCTCACACATCAGCTGCTGCTGCTGCTGCTGCTCGGGCTTTACATTTACAAGCCTACAAGAGTCACAGGGATGTAATGGATCATCAAATTTTGCAACACTGGCCCTGATGCAGACTCCAGGAAAACTTTGTTCAGGAACTATAACAGCTAAAAATATGTGTTCATTGGCTATAGTTCCTACCATCTAACTTCTCCTAAAACGACTGTTTTCTTTTTTAATTTCAAGACGTGTATTTCATTAATTTGTAATACACATGATACATTGTTTAAAAATAAGACAGCTTTAGGGTTGCTGTGAGGTTTATTTTTTTCATTTTGATGGAGCTAGGCTGCCTCCTGTAGACTTCAAGTCTTTATTCTAAGCTAACACAAAATGCTACCCATAGGAACTGAACCAGTGGACATACAGAGGTGAAAATGGTATCGAACATCTTGTCTCAGTCTGGGTAAGTCCAAAAAAAGGGTATTTTGCCCAAAACGTTTGAATATTCCTATAAACATACAGTCTCATTAAGTTTTGAAAGCCCACATTATTTGCAAATAATTTATTATATCACAATGTTATTGCAATAATTATCATGCACTTAAAACACACTTATGGTGCTTCATAATGCCTACTGATGCCATTACATGCCTTATGATGGCTTATGTGCACCTCTGCAAGGCCCAGCATATAAAGCTGTTTAGGGCGATCAGGTAAGGAGAAATCGTTTCAGTGTTAAGGGAAACAGTGAGGGGCTTCTATCCCTCAGCCTGAAATGAAGGATAGCATCTGCCTTCATGCATCAGTTTTGTTATTTGTCAGTCACTCATTTACCAATTGCTGACTCACATTGTTCATATTTCAGAATGATAATAAGAAATCTATACAGATGTTGACCTAATTAGCACCTTTAAAGACCTATATAAGCAGGGCTTGGTGAATGCTCAATTTAACTTGCTATCTATATATTGCCTCAAAACTAAATCAGGGGCTATGTGTTTTCTGTAACCTGCTCAAGAATGATTTTGCACATAAAATGATTTAGTACTACTTAGGCCAACTACTCAGCGATGTTGATTCAAATGAAAAGCAGGATAAACTATGAAAATCAGTGATCATCATAAGGGGAAGTGCAAACAGAAATAAAAATCAACTTTTCAGAAAAAAATGCATTTATGCTTTTATCCCCTTAAATGACCACATCCTCATAAAAAGGTGGTAAATTGTAATAAATTGGAGTAAAATGTGGGTAAACTCCACTGTATCCCCGAGCAGAAGTCAAAGCAACCATATGGAGTAGCCAGAATACAACAGACTGGTCAGTAGTGGAATACAATAGTGCGCTCTTCTGGTAGTCTCATATTATTACAATAGCATGCCTACGGCCTGTTTCTGTACAATGGAAAAACAAACCAGCTTTTTTAAAGACTTTTTTTTTGGCATTTCTGCTTTATTTGACAGTGACAGCGGAGACAGACAGGAAAGCCGGAGGAGAGATAAGGGAGGACATGCAGCAAAGGGCGCGGGGTCAATTCTGGCCCGCGCCCTACATGGTGAGTCACCAGAGCGCCCCAGCTTTCATTTATCTTAAAGTTGTGTACAGTTACATAGAAAATGTGACATATGATTTTACCTGTGTTTTGATATTATGCTGTATTTTAGTTAATAGTATAACTGATAAATATACTCATTATGCTATCCAGCATTGTTCAATGATAGCTGTGAGCCACATGGGAACCTTATAGCAAGACTTTTTGGAAACCCCATTTCCATTGCATACCAGAGCTGAAATTCTCTCAATGACTCATGGTCCAGATTATAGAGCTAAACAGAGGCACAGCTTTAAGCAACACTCAATGGAAATAGCTGGCTCATACACCAGAGTATATGGCATTCTGTCAGTCGGCTCACATACTAGCAGAGCAGTGCCCTGATACATGTATAATGGCTACCCCTAATTGTGTCTCTGTTACTGCATCAAATCAATGAATGCATACTATGTGACTCATTAAATAAATCCATGTAATTTCATGAGAGTCTCCTTCAATGACATTGATAGGAGACACATTTTATCAGATTTATTCTTCTCTAAAGCCAAATAAAATTTAATATAATGCACAGATTAACTTTGGTTGCTTTTCAGTAACAACTGTTATTGGTATTTGGTGGTATTGGTAGTTGGATAATTGCTATTGCTATTAAAAAAAAGGGAGGGGGGCAAAAGCTTTGGTCACTAAAAAAAAAAAGAAAGAAAAAGAAAGGATAATAATAATAAAATTCTAAAAAAAATTCAACTCTGAAGCTGTATTATGCTAAGCCAACATGAAATGTTATCCAAACTGGTGGATGTACAGAGGTGAAAATAGTATCAAACATCTTGTCTCAGTCTGGGTAAGTCGGAAAAAGGGTCCAAAACATTGGAGTATTCCTTTAAGAACTTAAACTTAAACACACACACACTTTCTCTCTCTCTTACCCAGAGGACTCCTGCTGTCGGTAGATGTCTATGATGTTCTCCACCAGCAGGTTCCTCTGCAGGCCATAGACTCCATGGCGGTCCAGCACCACCTCATGGCGGCATGATGGACAGCGGAACCGACCACCACTGGCTGCCACACCAGAGGAGCCACGGGACTGCCACAGTGGGTTAACTGCCTGGGTAAAGGAACCAGGGGGAGAGGGTATTAGGTTCCTGATCAACCTCCTCAAGAACAAGCGGAGAACATCTAACTAATTCTCAACATTATCCTCTTTCTTATGCTCAGATATTCAGATTATATTCTCTTATATTCAGATTTGCTACCTAATCATAGCTTGCAAGGTGTCAAGCTGTGTCTCATAGCAACGAAAGTGATAAAATGTTCTTGACCTTTGACCTTTTCTATTTACTGGAATGTGTTATGGGGGCAGCACTGCACCTAACCCTAACCTTAACCTTATACCATGCAATGCTAGCCTTGGAAGACATTACAATAAATATAATACCAATCTCCATCTCTATCAACGCTCACAGCTGCATTAAACAACTCCTATCTGAGCACAGGCTTATGCTTCATTCCCAGTTTCTTTTATGTAATCGATTATTTTACAGTTTCAACATAAAAATGGGGTACAACAAAATGAACAGCTGTTGTAAAGTAATGTAAAGTAGGCAGCAAAGGCATCCGACCCTCCCACCTGCACAGACAGATACACTCACACACATGCCAAAACATTCCAGTTCTCAAAGTGAGCCTGAACCCATTCTGGTTGTAGTTTTTTTGCTACAGGTCAGGTAGGGTTTTTGCCTTGCTTTAGCATACCAGTATGTGTGTGGACTGTGTGTGTGGACTGTGGAGCTTTTTTCTGTGGTGCTTGTGGTACTGGATCAGCAAAGCTTCATCACCTATTGACCAAATATAAATAGCCGAAGTCATTCCGGCACTCACCCACAACAAGAAAGAAAGGAGAGCATGGAGCTATAAAATTTGTTTCATGGGAATATATTCATGTTAATAACCAATATTTTGAGCATGGAAAGAATTTAGAAAGTGCATCCATCTCTCTGAATCAATGGACACTTGATGATAAATAAAATTAATGCCGGAAATAAAAAAAAATGTGCTAAATTTCGAGACTTAAATATTTAAAGGGCTTCACAACTGTTTTATCTTTTTTGAGTATCTTTGTTGTGGGTCAAACCAGGGACTCAGTGTATTGCCCAGGATCTAGGAGGCTCTCGCACCAGAGTACTCTCCCCCTAATCAAAAGGTACTATTTGGACAGGTCACCCTATTCAAGTTTATCTCCTAGGCCCTAACCATCAGGCTAGGATGAAACCTAAATCTAGACAGGTTACTGAAGAAGGGGATAATTTGTACTATGCTGTACTAGCAGGCTAACCAATACAGGTACTGTGGTGAAGGCAACTAAACTGAGGTGGTAACCCCCCTTTATCTACAGGGATGTTACCTCCTTAGCGTTAGCTCTCTTTGTGGATGCCAGCAGCTTGTATCCTAGCAAGAGGATCTTCTCCTCTCCAATCTTCTGTCCGTGTGCATGTGCATCAGCATGAGCAAGAGCAGCCGCAAGAGCGTCAACATGTCTCTCCGTCTCTTTTCTTTTTATATACTTTTTATATACTTTTTTTCCTTGTGCAGTTCTGTTTTGAGGATAATACACTGCATAGTAACCAAATGACTCATTACTAATTCTTGGACCTGCTACCCTCCAAGGATAACATTTAATTTCTTTTGAGAGGGTTGCGATTGACATCCACATATTTGTGAAATTTACTCTTTTTTTCTTCACTTTCTGCCAGATCCTCTCAGCGCAAGATCATTGCGATGTGCTGACATTAGAAAGAAAATGTACTTTTGTATACTTAAGCATGTTAAAAAGCAAATACTCTAATATACTTTGACTTAATTAGAAATTGGAATGAACAACTTTAACTTGTAGTTGAGTAATATTTGACCAGAGGTATCTATACTTTGAATCAAGTAATGGGATTGTGTACTTTGTCCACCACTGGTTTAACTCTATATGTGGTGTCAAACTGTACATGTGACGAAAGCATGGCTGGAGACTTGGCATTTTCAGGTGTCTTGGGGCAGATAGTTGGTGCCAATGGAGTGTAATATTGTTCTTACATGCCAAACAAATCAAACTGTCTTTTCACTATACTGGGTGTCTAAGTCAAGCATCATTGCTAACCCTAACCTTAACCTCCACCTGTAATTTCAAAAGATATGCAAATTAAACTTAAATGTGAATAGGACACACCTTTGCGTGTCATGTTTATTGCTGTAAATTCACATTCTCCCATATCCCTCTCATAGTTACTGTATATGCTGCATATATTCTGTTTCATAACATAACACTGCGGTCGTAGACCGTCAGGTATTAAGAGAAAATGAACAGAGAAGCACATATATACTAGGTGAACCCAAATCAAGCCAATCAGACAACAATAGTCAAAAAACACCTGAAGTCAAAATAGGCAGTCAAAAAAAAGGTGTCAAAAATCAAGCAATGATTGAAAGCAACAAGAAAAAAAAATGTCAGTAACAAAATACATTTATGAGTTAACCAATGTCTTTAGTAAGTACACTAAATAATAATGTAACTATTTAAAAAAAAAAGTAAGCACACTAGGAAATAATACAAATATATCAACATCAAAAGAGAAGATGTATAAAAAATAGACATACAAATATAACTAGAGATCCCACCAAAATAAGCAGAAAACAGAGACGTTTGTCCAGGAGTTCAAATACAGTAAGGGAAAGAAGCATAACAGTAAGGCACCACATGATGATGAATTAAAGCCTGTTACTTTTCAGCACATATCATACACACAACAAATAGGCCTGTGCAGACTAAACTTCATATCCCAGTATAGGTCACTTCATATCCTGATAACATGTCATGATAAAGCACATTTTCTGTAAATTCCATGAATACTTTATATAAAATTATCACACAGAAAGGCTAGTTCTTACTACACTTTGAACTAGAGAATGTGCTCAGTATAGTGCAAACCTCCACCATGGAGATAGATCCAGCATTTTACGCACCTCACCTCCATGTTTAGCAAAGTGATGTCATGAAGAGGTTAAGATGCAGAAGTGCTATAGACACCAGTGTCACAACTCTCCTATAAAAATTCTATTTCAAGAGTAGGATTAATCATTTTCAGTGACAGCTGAAAATGTTCTCAGTAGCAACAGCAAAACATTTCACATAAATTATTTTTTCTTAAATAAACAAAATCTAAAATATGACTATATATAATGGGAGTGTAACCGGGGGTTTAATCAGGCTGGAGCCTCCAGGTGGGGGTGGGCTTGAGATTAATATATTATCAGTGGGTTTGTTAGGGGCTGGGCTTGATTTAACTAACCAATTATCTTCATATCCTTCTCTTGAATGAGTGCACGCCGCAATGTCATTTTGTGGCACGCACGAGAGAGAGAGAGAGAGAGAGAGAGAGAGAGAGAGAAATCTGCAAACATTTCTCTATGTTTCTCTCTGTTTCATTCCTATAGTTGTTTTCAACAAACCAACAAACAATAAAGATAAGCCTCAGCCTGGAATAACAAAAGACCAAACACCATGATATTACTAGTAATGGATCATAACAGGTGACTACTGTAGTATCAGCTTCATCATTATAGTGAAAAGATAAAATAGATCTCTGAAGTGCTGTTTGCTTATATAATATTGATAATGTAGACAAAGTGCGTTATGCATTCTTCTAAGAATATAAGTATAAAGTATTTTTAAAGACCTGAGTCCTGCTGGTAGGCAGAAGAGAAAAAGCTCTTCAAAGTAACCCAATAATGTGACCACTTCTCGGTCCTGCTGCCCAATAAGTGTTGGACTCTGAAGTAACTTTTTTACTTTCACTTTGACCTTCTCTCAGATCTCAGTTTCTCAGTTTAGAAACCATTCAAGCAAATTCCCCAAGAGGGAAATCCTGATCGGTGCAGCTGGGTTAACAAGAGGAGAGCACCATCTACTGGTGCCAGGAGGAAAAGGCTGCTTTGTTAGAAAAACACTGACAAAGAATATGAGGAAGACACTGAATGTCTCACTTGATCCAAGAACGTATTTCACCCAAACTATCCAGTTTATACATACATTCATGCATGAAAAATAAATTGAAGATCCAGTATAATACGAAGCACATATAAATTACGCACAACCAAAACAGTCTGCACACAAGTCTTATGATTTTGCAAATTCAGATATAATGGTTTACAACAAACGAGTTGTTTATTGCGAGCTATTTTAGGGTTAGTTGTTTTAGGTCTAAAGATTACAAATATAAATCACTAGGTCTGATCATCACATGTTAAGCAATCAAGACTAGTAGTAACGTGATCGCAACAGTATCCATAAATATAATCTATAGACCTTTTTCACAGCAGCTAATATGACATGAAATAGTAGGTAAACACAGGTGTTACTGATGACATTAATTAAGGTTCTATACCTAAATAGAGCCGATTCTTACTTAATGTGATTAGTAACACCTGTGTTTACTACTCTTTCATGTTAAAAAGGCTGCTGTGAAAAAGGTCTATAGTCTTTCCAAACTGCTTAACATGTGTTGGAGTTGCCAGATTGTATTTTCTATTTTTACTGCATAATTATTTTTTCTTTCTGCTGTGTCTAATTACTATTAACTTTTATTATTGCCCAATTTCACCACGTGGATCACTGAAGTGTAACCTAATATTTTGTAATGTTACGATAAACAAGACATGAGACCTAGCACTTGGAATAGACCTGGCAGAAGGATAGGAGTGGAGCAGAGGGACAGCTACTCAAGAGCAGGGGAAACAAAAGGGAGAGGCAAAAGAGTATCGGCAGGAGATGAGTGAAGACGGAGAGGAGGAAGAATGAGGTGAGGCCAGAAGATAACTTAAAAGATTTACAGCAGTCTTACAGAATGTCAAACACAACTCAAACACAGTTCCAGTGAACACACGTGAGTCGCGGTGCTTTGATGGTCATGGAAAATCTCAGATTGATGAACCATCAACACTCGTAGTAAACATTGGCTTGTGTTGTGTTGTATTTGTTGTACATTGTCGCTTGGCAACAGGAGATGGAGGTTTGCATAATCTGACCTACAGTATCCCCATTACACATGCACAAATGTTTACGTTTTTCTTTGCTGTGTCCTAGTACTATTTGCTGCTGCAGTGGTCCAGTTTCCCCACAGGCACCAACACATTTTCATTGGATCTCTTTTAAGACCACATTTCCCATGAACCCTGTCTCTTTCTGTCCCCGCTCCCCGCCCCGCAGAGGATAAACATATTGGAAGTCATTTTCCACTTTCTGCCTTTATGTCCTTCCTTCATCACCAGAAACTTTGAACGCTTTAGTACGCTCTTCCAGTTTTGTGCTGTAAAGCAATTCAGCAGATTTTTCTGCCAAATCCAACTTCCAGATACACACTGTAAAATGCAGTTGACATAGATGCCGGTAGAGGCTACCAGTCTTCTCAGTGATGGCATATTTATTTTATGGTATTATATAAATGTCTCAAATTGAATGCTAATAATTTGGTGATGTTAAAATACTACATGTTCCTGTTTTAGCTTAGGGTAGTAATATTAACACCAAGTGATCCAGATACCCACTACTGTCTCCAGAGGTGTGGACATGCTCTTGACGAAATTGTTGTAATTAGTAGGGCTCGGATCAAACAAATATCCGGTGCGGATATCTTTTTATAAGCGCAAGTGTAATCCAAGTAATATGTGCATTTTTGTTTTTGTTTCTGCATTGGCTTGCTGTGTCCACAAATGTACCATACCCACGGTGTATGTGTGTGTTAGAGAGAGAGAGAGAGAAGCCAGTGTGCATCCATTAAATGGACAGACCACCATTACTTATTATAACACTAGACAGAAATCAAAGAGTACAGCACAAGTAGGGATTTTCAAGTTAAGTAGGCCGTGTAGACCTGCGTCAGTAACACCAATCATCATCCATAAACAATTGAACTTGCCATCACTATACACAGATGCAGTTACTGCAGCAGAGAGAAAGACGAAACAACTTAACTGTATGACATACGTTCAGTGTAATCCAAACGACGCAAATGCCAAAATGTCATGCCAAGAATCCGTGACCCAGCCACATACACAGCAGAGTTTTACACACTCCGCTGTGCTAACTTCAGCCACGTAACTAAGCGTTACGCAAGGCAGTAGCTTCAAAGAAAAACTTTTTCTTACCTTGTGTTCCAGTCAAGCATTACATAAAACTCCAAAATTAACATGTTTTTTCAGCCCTAAGAGAAATTTGACTTTAAATCAGATTATTAACCCATGAGGGGTTAATAACCCTGTGCAATCTGCCTATGCACATTTGCCATCAGGAACCACAGCGGTGGAATGGCCTGCCTGAGGAACTGAGGAATTTCATTTATCTTTTTTGGGTTCAGTTGATTTGTCTTTTGACTTTTATTGCTCTTTTGAAGCATAAAAAAATAAAAGAATAAATAAATAAATAAATATCGCTTCTGAACGTGCTAAATTCTTACATCAACTTGCTAGCTATTAATAACTAAGCCTAGTGTATAGAATAATCCAAAAGACAAACAACACATGATCAACACTTTTTAAATTTATAAATAGCTCAACTATGAGACTGTCAAAATTTACTAAAATGTTAATATACAGATAAGGATACAGATAATTTAGTTGTTTGAACAGATACAGATGAAGATAGATACAGATAATGGTGTACTTGCTCACTCCTAGTAATTAGCCTATAGTACAGGAACAACTTGTCTACAACAGCCAAACTGCTTTCTTATTGTTGTCATATTGCTGCATCTTTCTCGTGACTATCCATGTATTTGCATCCATATTTGGAAAGAAATGAATGTAAATTTGAAGAAGCATTCATGATTTGCATTAATTTAATATACTAATTATTATCCTATCATATACTAATTATTAAAATAGCATTTCATTTGGTGTAAAGTGCATTATCACTTGTTTAGGACTTGAAACTATCTTGACTTGCCTTGGAACTTGGGTGTCAAGACTTACTTGTGACTTGCAAAACAATGACTCCATCCCACCTCTGACTGTCTCTGATCATAGATTGTGTCTTTGCTTGGTTTTTGCTCAACCATGGATTAAATCCATCAGGAACCCACCCAATTTTCTGCTCCTTTTAAAACCAATGAGTAAAGCAGCTAGGATTAGATTATGCAGTCAGCTGTTGCAGTGATTTGACCAACACGAATAGGGCCTCAGTTGCTCCTCTTGCCCAGGAAAGAGACAGCTGGCTGGTGTCAATAGCAGCTGCCTGGTCCCCACACTATCAACCTCTAAACCAGCCTACAGAGGTCTGCATTGCACTACCACCATAGGAGAATTATATGTAGTGCATTCATGGTTGTATTTCAGACTAGACTGATATATCACCTTTTACTAAAACTTGGACGGTCAGTGCTGTCCAGCTGTGTTACTATGCAGTTTGATTAAATATTCATTGTATAATTGAGTATGCATTATAAAATCTTATCTTTTAAAATAAAAGCTATAATGGGCATGTATCCAGATGGAAATACCGAGTAGCTGGTATTATTTGGATTCTTTTTTTTTTTTTTTTTTTTTTTTTACTTGAAAATGGTCAAAGTGAGTATTACCACAAAATAATGCTTCTGTCCAAAAATATCACATTTACAAACCCATATTCAAACCCATATTGCCCCAACCCTAACACACACACACACACACACACACACACACACACACACACACACACACACACACATCCTTGTACTTCTATCCTTGTGAGGACATTACATTGACTTCCATTCATTCTTTGTGTGTCTCTACAGCCTTTTTCTAATCTTAACCATAACCAATGCCTCCCTAACTCTAACCTTAACCCTAACCTTAACCAATAAGTCACAATTTGCCTTTGTTGTTGTGAGGACCGGTCAAAATGTCCTCACTTCCCAAAAATGTCCCCACTCTGTGGTTAAAAAAACAGCATTCTGGTCCTCACAAGGATAGAAGTACAAGAACACACACACACACACCTGGAAGATGTCATTGGCACACTTGCGGCAGAGGTTATGCTGGCAGGGGAGGATGACCACGGGTTTAGAGAACATCTCCAAGCAGACTGGGCAGATGAGTTGTTTCTCCAATTTCTCCATGGAGGCACCGTCGCCAAGCCCAGAACCGCCCGCCGCCGGGGGCTTGAAGCCAAGAGCGAAGTTCATCACCTCTAGCTGTCCAGTAGCATCAGAGAGGACAGAGGAGGATAGCAGAGCCTAAAGCTGAAGGCTTCCAGAATGGCAGGATTGAGGATTTGTTTGTTTCCCTTATATTCTAGCTTTTTCTCCCTGAACAATGCAGATACATCCAATATTCATTTGACTTATGCACCAGCATCATCCCATTCTATTATTCCACCTTTCCCATACTGGATTTTGTTGTTCACTATTTTAGTCCTGTGTATCTCTCAGTCTCTTGCCCTAGGTATTATCTCTTTTGCTAGTGGTCCATCCCTTTCCCCCACTGCCAGCCCGCCTCGCCTGCCTTATGTACAAAGACCCTCCCATGCCCCTGTCTCTCTCTTTTTCACACACACACACACACACACACACACACACACACTCACACACACATATGACTCTCTGTTGGTATATTTAGCCCTGAAGTTTGTTCTGGCTTGGGTTACTGTCCAAACTGAATTCCACAGGCTGACCAGTGGGAAGTCAGGCCTTGGCATATCAAACATCTCTTGGTATCACTACACTGGCCAGGGTAGGTTCAAAAGTCCAAAACAGATATTTTTAAATTGACGCTGCTAATTGAGGAATTTCAGATTACAAAACACACACTCTTTTGCTCTTTTGGAACTGATCAGTTCATCAGAAAATGTTTAACCCAGACTAGGCTTCAGAATTATAACTTCATTCTGTCTTGATTCATTTGGATGGCTAGTTTACAGTCTGGCAGACAGCACACATATTAGACATGGTAGGACACAGGCTGTGCACTACTACTACACACCATTCTCTGGTGAATTCATTTATGTGGATTTGGATGGGAAGATGGGAAATAACAATAGCTCTGTGGTACTTTTTTGGTTAAAAACACTCAACAAAACTTTCTTCTTATCTGCTATTGGCAACCAAGCTTGCAAGCTAGCATTGCAATAGCTAACCAGCAAGCCAATGTAATTGAAAACTTGGTTATTTCTTTACTTAAGAACAAATGTGAGGTACTGAATGTGGCAATAATATGTGACATGTTTTGCAATACAGTCCTGATTATCAACAACACTATCAGATTTTAATTTATAGTTTTCATGCAAAAATGTTGTAGTAGATCATTTTTCTGCGTTCAATCATTTTATGATGTTATATGTTACAGGGACACTGGATACTCTGTTCAGACTGAACTAAGTAAACTTTCTGACTCAGATTTATGCATAAGGTGGTGTTCTTTATTCTATTACAGTTTTCCTGAAATTTCCTGAAGAGTTTTAAAGAAATTGCAGTTTTTCATTTTGGTTTCAATTTTCATTTTGGTTATAGTAGTGCAATAGACAGAAACGTAACCCCTGTATTGTGACACGTATTGTATTGCAAGATTCTTGCCAACATACAGTCCTGCATATCACACCATTTCACTGCATATTGTCACCTTTACTGAGATACATTTTCTACAGAAAAAGACTATTTGTATTTAATTTACACCTTTTCCATGGTTGAGATATCATATTGGTACATATCACTGAGTTGTTGTTGTGTTCAGTGTCTGCTCTAATGCGTTATAAAGTAAAGGCATCCCTGAGAAAAAAAGAATAACCTAGAATCACTGCTGGGATGGTGCCCTTTTTAGTTTTTCACCTCTTGCCCTGGAAAAGTCTGTGCACGCCACTGGTGTGAATGAGTCATAAAGCCAGAAGAGATGGCATGAGGAGGGGAGAGAAGTGAGCCTTCCGTAACTTAACTCCAATATCAAGCTGCTGAAAGGAAGTACTGGCCAAGCTGCTAGTGTCAAAACAAGCACAGTTCATAGGATACGTGCAATAACAAACCAACGTCATAGAGAGCAAAGTATGTTATGTACTATTTTATAAAGCTTTGTCACTTATTTGATTTTATTATTATTACCAATTCTTCATCGTCATTCTCCTAAGTAGTCAGTGCCCCCCCCCCTTTCCAAAATTTCATTCTTGGCAGGATGGAAAGTAATAATAATGATAATACTAATAATAATTTAAAAAACTGTGTACTACTACTACTACTACTACTACTACTGATAATAATAATAATAATAATAATAATAATAATAATAACATTATTGTAACATTATTATAAATCATATTCAGTAATTATACAGTTCATTAAACATCAAACAATTATGATCATATCGCACTGGACCAGATCCCACTTTTAGTAGAAGGCCACATGCACTGGATTATCTTCACTACATTACCCAGAAGCACTTTCACTCATTCTCCCTGTCAACTTCCTGGTTGTTGAGTAAACAGCAGTGAGGTCACTTCCGAGCAACAACAAGAGATGAGGTAATTGCTAATCAACAGAATAGAGTCAACTAAGCCTAAGCTGCTAATGGGATTACAGTACTATTTATAGGCTTGGCAGCCCTGGGCTAGTGCAGAGTAAGCTCAACACACGATTACATAACCATTCATACCTTTTCACCATGCTTACAGTTTCAGGTGGAGTAATGTTTTAGATAGAGCATCTGTGCCACAAGGATTTTTGTGTAAATCCAGCCAAATTTAATCCCGATGCCATCATCCTTCTTTCTCTGCTGCTGCTCATCCCGCTGCCTATGCATCTCACAACCCTACACCATCACCCCAGTTTCCACTTATGGGCTCTGATACTTCTTTGGGGTTATAATCTTTTGTAGCTCTTGCTGTTGACAGACTTTACATTACACTTTGCTGGAAGCAATACAAAACAAAGCCAAATTGGCACCTAAATAAAATCTATATTTACATGTATTCTCCATAAATTTATTCATAATAAATAAGTGAGTTGTCTAGCTGAAATGCATTGAATGATGAATGATCGAATAGACCTTTTTCACAACAGCCATTTTGACATTAAATAGCAGGGTTCTGTTCCATTTAGGTCTAACACAGCCAGGGTCCTGCTATTGTTCATGCTGGCTCTCTGGAAAGACTGTAGAATTGTAGAATCGTATGTTTTATCTCAGGCTTAGTTCACCAAAGCACTTAAAGTTAGCTAAATCTGTTTAATTTGGTCTGGGGCTGACTAGCTGAAACTGGCTTAGCTCATATTGATTAAATTTTTAAATAAATCTCTGTGTAATTTGAAGGTGTTTGGGGGTGACTTAGGCAGCTGAAATTGTTCAACTTCTAAGTGGTTGGCTGTTTCTACATTAGTGGCTGCTAATTGCTTGAAGCAATAGTGTGGTGAAACCCGTACATATTTTGTATCCAGGGTAGAATCTTTTGTTTTATCTCAAGTTAGTTTGATAGAGCGCCTTTGCTGGCTCAAGCAGCACTTGGTGAGATATTTGGATGTGACTTTGCTTTCTGCATTTAATTTTAAACTGGTTGGTTTGTGGATGACTAGCTTAGCCTACAATAGGGACACATGGCTAGGGTTGTTCAGTTATAATCTTTCTTCTTCCACTACCCTACTTATTTTCTGCTTTCTTGTTCTCTACATTATGTGTTCTTGTCCCATCACTGTCTCAACATCGGTCCATACAGCCCATAGACATGGCACTTGTCGCAGGTATAGAAACCCCTCTAATTTGATTTGCCAAGTTTGCTCTAGCAGTCCCTATCTCTTCATTCTTTATACTCTCTTTATACTCTCTTTATTCAAGATGACATCAACATCCAGGCAGAGAAGTACAGTCTTTAGCCTTTCTTAACTTTTTCTTTTGACTTTCCTCTTTCCTAGTCTCCTCCAAATTGCAAAGTTGGGAACCTGAATGTTTAGTTGATGAAGACTCTGATAAATGGTTGGTAAGACTGTTGAAAAAATATATTTACTGCAAGTCACTTTGGACAAAAGTGTCTACTAAATGATAGGCCAAGTGATTTGTTAAATGACAAATGCTCTACATTTTGTTGTAATTTCACAAACAAGTGTAAACAAAAAATACCCACTGATTTATGAAATTCCCCTTATTTATTTGATTGAATTTCACTATACACATACACATTTAAAGATCATCAACAAGGAGTCACAATTAACAATGATACCCCAAAATGAAAAACTTTTCTGTCAAATCTATGATGAGGACTCCTTTCAGTTTCAGCATGGACAATGTTATCATACCCGAAAATTACCCCGAGGGAGGTCGGTGAGGTTTAGACCTGCCCTTAACTGACTGACAGTCACCTCATTTCATTGCTATTTCCTACTCCCATGCTTCTAATGTTTTTCTTGTCACTCTTTAAGGAATACGGTGAGGTTTATTTTTGGTACATAGCCGCTTTGTCAACTTAGTCTATCTGTTAAGTGATGACAACATAGACACTAAAATCCCCGGAAGATCTTTGGCTCTGAAGGTCCATGTCAACACTTTAGCATGCACTATGTTGAGAGATAAAAGGACACCAGCATTAAGAAACCCCTCATAAATAAATTCATAAATAAATAAACACTTAAAATAACTTAATAGAACAGTTGGGTGATTTAGCTGTACACAGTCTCCCATCATCCAGCCTTCACTTCCAATGGAAATAAGTCATGTTCCTAGAAAGTGACATCATCCAGGAGTCTTTCTAAGGACCTACAGTATATTTACTAAATGTAATTGTTTTATACACCATTTCTGATAGTATTTACTGAACATTTTTGTTAATATACCAGAGAACATAGACATTATTCTATTTTTTATGTTGAAGGAACATAATATTGTGTATGTTGCTAATCTTTGCTATGTATGTGTGCTGTGTATGTTCTTGCCAACACTGTTGCGCACTTTGCTAACGTTTTGTAATGTTAATATAAATGTTAATAAAAATTGTGCAACTGGGTGCTGGCTTTCTTAACCAACACGCTGCTGACACACGACTTCACAGCCAAATAATGAAATCATCAATCATGTCATCAAGTTCGCTGATGATAGTGCAGCAGTGACAAGTTTACCTACAGAGTGGTGGTGAGAGCTTAAGAGTTGATGCCAAGTAAGCAACTTCTTCATCAATGCGAAAAAGCCGAAGGAGACTATTGTTGACTTCAGGAAAACCCATCTTACTCAACACCCCCTCTCTTCATCAGCAGATCAGCAGTGGAAATAGTGGGCAGTCACAAACTACTGGGATTGTACAAATTGTACAATCTTTCATGGTTCCTGAACATGTCTGCCACTGTGAAGAAGGCCCACCAATGCCTCTTTTTCCTGAGGAGACTACAGAGAGCTGGAGTAGGCATGCCAGTCCTTACCTCCCACAGATGTGCGATTAAGAGAATCCTGACATCTCGCATCAGTGCGTGGTATGGTGCCTGCACTAATGTGGACAGGAGGGCACTACAATGGGTAGTTAAGACAGCCCAAAGCATCACTGGCACCAGCCTACCCAGCATCTCAGACTTTTACACAGAAAGGTGCCAATGGAGGGCCAGTAACATCATGAAGGATCCAACCCACCCGACTCATGGACTGTGTGTCCCAGTCCCATCAGGGAGGAGAGTACATAGCATCCACGCCAAGACCACCAGATACAAGAACAGCTACTACTGCCAAGCCGTAAGGCTCACTATCAACTCCACCCACCCACTCCCCTCATCACAGTGAGATATAAATAGCATTTCTTAAGAATATAAAAAGGGGTGACAAATTAAAGAACAAACCAAAATAGTGTCTTCGTAAGGTGTTGGGCCACCACGAGCTACCAGAACAGCTTCACTGCTCCTTAGCATAGTTTCTACAAGTCTCTGGAACTCTACTGGAGGGATGGAACACCATTCTTCCAAAAGATATTCCCTCATTTAATGTTTTGATGGTGGTGGACAGTTAGGGTTTGTGATTACTGTCTAACACGTCGGTCCAAAATCAACAATAGGCATTCAGTTGGGTTTAGATCTGGTGACTGTGAATGCCACAGAATATTATTTTGTTCTCCTTACACTCGTGCATTGAAGAATGACAATCTTGAATCTTGAAAGCAGCTTATCCATAAACACCATTTCAAATATTATTTACTAAGTATTTACTGTCAGATTATGTACTTTGTTAATATAACAAAAGGTATGGAAGTTATTCCTATGTTGAGAGAACACAGGACTGAGGTACATAGGGCTGTTTCAGTTTTTAAAAATTACATTGATGGAGCATAAGGCCTAGGAACATAGGATCTTGGGAACATAGGGCCTGTGAACACAGAACGGACCGCCGTCACCCTAGAGAGAACAGAGCACCAAGATTCCAAGCACTCCACCTACACAGAGCCATTTCAAGAGCTGTTTTGACACTGATGTAATACATCATGTGGCTAAAGTTGAGACGTGTTCAACTTGTGGTCCAGGAAAACAGTACAAAATGTCCCATATCTAAAACTCCAGGCAGGGGCATCATTTGCAGATGAAAAGCTGTCACAACCAAATCATTAAAAAGCTTATTAAAGGAATACTCTGTTTTGGGCAAAATGCCCTTTTTCTTGCTGAGACAAGATTTTCGATACCGTTTTCAACTTTGTACGTCCACTGCGCAGTTCTGATGGGCAGCATTTCATGTTAGCAACTCTGAAGCTGTCTTATTTACACAGTATATTGTGTATTTGAAATGCACGTCTTGGAATTAAAAAAACAAAACAAACAAAAAAAAAACCTAGGGTTGTTTTAGGAGAAGTTAGATTGTAGGAACTATAACCACTGAACACGTGTTCATCGGTTACAGTTCCTACCATCTAACTTCTCCTAAGACGACTCTAGTTTTTTTTTTGTTTGTTTTTAATCCAAGATGTGTATTTCAAATGCACATGATACATTGTGTAGTTTTTTTTTTTTTTTACTTTGACAGAGCTAGGCTAATGACTCCTGTAGACTTCAAGTGTTTATGCTAAGCTAACACAAAATGCTAACCATCAGAAGCGAACCAGTGGATGTACAGAGGTGAAAATGGTATCAAACATCTTGTCTCAGTCTGGGTATGTCAGAAAAAAGGTATTTTGGAGTACTCCTTTAGATGTCAACTTGTATGATCATGGCCTTATTTTTATTCCGTATTTCTTACAAATTACAAATACCTCATACACAAAACTGCTAAACACAGCCACATATAATTTAAGATATCACAAAAGTGACAAGATGAGGACTTGATATAGTCACTAAACATAGTGTATCCTAAGGTGTGAGCATAGAGTAAACTATCACCCAACATAATGTTTATTACGTTAAAGTGTTAACATGCAGGATACTTCACTCAACACACTGTATGCAAAAGTCTTAGTATGGGACACATGAGCTAGTGGGGATGATTATAGTGTCTTTGTAGTGTTTGTGTTCTCATCATGTAACAGCAGCTGACTGAAAGAACAAACTCCCCAAAACATTTTGTGTATTCCTTTAACTATGTATTTGCCCACACATACACACACAGAGCAATGTCTACACTTTACATGTTTTATTAAATGCATTTCACTGGTAATGGGGGAATCACCTGACAGTCCACTTCTAGAGAAGGAGAATTCGAATTCAACATAATGTCAAGAACAGAGGTGTCCCCCCCATTTTGTCATCATTTAAATTAAAATATTTCTAGTTGACATAAATAAAAAAGAAGACTAGAAATGTATGTACACTGTACTACAGACTTCTGAAAACATTTCCATTTATAATGTGGAATCTTGAAAGTCATTTTGCATGATGTGATACAGCTGCTGTTCTTTGAGAATTATTTACAATTAAAAAATAATGTCTTCTTTCGGCGCATTATCGCATGTACCCTGAAATGCCTTGATTTGTTATGAAACACAAAGAAACACCTGGATTATTATGGACACCACAGATTTATGGACATTTTTTGTCTATTAATGGTAAAGAGTCCAGATAAGCCAGTAACAGTAGAGTTTGCAGCAGGGAAGTGGATACAGGACCAGTTTTCTAAAATGATAACAGGCTTGGCTGCTGGTCCTACATCGGCTCTATAATTTATTGCAATGTACATGTCAGTATTGAAATGTGTAAGAGCTAAGGAGCTTGATGTGGTCGACTGTCTGTGCACAGCCTGATACTATAACCACCATGGCCTTCATTTATCATGAGAGAAAAATAAAGGCTCTTCTAAATTTCATAAAAAATTATAACTAGACAACTTGTCAAAAATTAAAAACTATGGAAATTCACCAAGAACCAACAAGACTTTGCACTGTACAATAATTCTCCACGGCACAACAACTCAGTGATTTTCAACAAATGAAGGAAAAAAAATAATGACAGGATTGTAAGAAATTAACAAAGGTCTAGACAGTTCTTCCAACAAACCAACATTGACAGAAACAAAGTTTCTGGAGCTGGGCCTTGTTTTACCAAATGTTTAGAAAAATTGGCATTATAATCCTTAAGCATTTTCTAGGAGAACTGATTAAAAAAATACCTGGATAGGCAAATTTGGTGCATAACTAGAGGATGCATTAAAGGAGGCAAACTAAAAACCACAAAGACATGCTGAAACTCTGGATATGAGAATGTTTGGTTTTCAACCATTGTTAACAACATAAATATGGGACATTTCAGCAGAAATAAAAAAACATTCCTACTGATTTAGACTTCCAACCAGGAAAAATGGAACAAGTTGGACTTTCGGATTGGAATTCCAAGAAGGAAACTTGGGCCAGATTTTCCAACCCTGTTGTATCTGAGATGCAGTTATGTCACATTATGTCCACATGTTGTGAACATGTCTGTATGTTTCAAAAATGCACAGTAGCACAGTGTTCAGCAGTGCACGATCGGTAAATCCATCAGAACACCTGTGTGAAAATTGGTTAAACATATACATTTGAAATTTAAAGTTGCATTCACATTTGCTAAGCTTCTCCAATGACTAGCCAGCTAACATTACCAAATAACTGCTGCATGGGACATAGTATTTGATGTTAGCTAAAGAAAGTCTCGTGTCCATGTTTCTTCCCTGTGCACCACAGTTGACATCTGACTTTGAATGAAATGCAGAAATACTGTTTCTGACGTTGTGTTAAGATGAAAGAAAATTCTGACTTGACCATAGCATCGAGTCACCACTGACTTCTGAGACTCTGACTATGTGAGAGTGTGGTGATGTGAAATTGGACTCCAAAGTGATGCCATTATTTTGTTGTGTTTGTCAAATGTCACTGATGAAAGGTAGCACAAACCTTCTCGACAGCCCTATATATAACCAAACAGACTTTTGGTGATCTTTCTGCAGGCAGTGTATAGAGCATAATGGTATTATACTGATTTCAATGTGCGGCTACTAGAACCACATGTGATGCTAAGGGAAAACAGACTTAAAGTGAGACTAAAACTTGAGAGGGTAAAAAGTGGCAATGGAACACTGACAAAGTTAGTGCAGTAACTGGGGCATCGCTTAATGGAAAAGTGAACAGCCACATGCAGTTCTGTCACACCGGGTACATGGATCTTTGAAGAACCTTCAGCAGTCAGATCACCTCTTTGTGAAGGATCTCTGGTAGCCAATGCCACCATGCAATTCTGGGAGCTGAGATGACAACACTAAGGTCCAGATTCACAGAAGGTTTGTGCAAGGAAGAGTGCGCTTTCTGTCTCCAGACGAGAATGCTTTGCTATTCAATAACCCTGCACAACGAGCAGAAAGCCGCCTAGTAACAGGTCAAAAAGTAAAGCCTCTGCGCACCTGTCATGGTCATGTATGTGTTATGTAATGACTCATTTTGCCCACATAATTATTTGTAATTGAGGCCGTGCAAATCAAGATTGTAAACTATTGCAATGCATATAAGATCGTTTGAAAGGAGGCATCCGGTTTGACCATCCAGAATGGCTATCATTGTTGAATTGTCACCAGCAAAGCAGGTAAACAAGGGGAACGATACAATCAGATACTTCATTTATAAAGGGCTTTAGGGTGCATGGAAGCCAGTTTTGGTGGATTACTTTTACAGCTGGAAGGTACTCATTTGCTCTTGCAGCTGGTGAGGAGGAGGGCTATTTGCTTTTGCAGCGCTCTTTTCAAGGGCTGGTTTGAACCAACACCTGATTTGCATCTATTTCTTAGTGAATAAGACAAAACCTCTGCACTCATAGCTCACTCAGTTCTTTGAGCTCAGGCTCAAAGCAATGAGCTGACTTCCTTCACAACAGTCTTAGTGAATGTGGACCTGAGTTTATATGTCATGCTTTCTTATGTAGTACAGATTGAGTCTTCTTTTGAAAAAAGGAAGCAGAGACACTAAGAGACTGAATAAACAAACTACCGCTTGGCCCGAGATTTAAAAAAGAAAAAGTAAAAAGTAAATGATGGCCATCGAAAATGACCTGCTTCACAACCCCTTGTTGGTTTCACAAATTGCATAGACCCAAGTGCATATTGTACATAGACCTATGACAAATAAATCAGTGAGCAAATGGCATTTTCATTGAGCTCAGGTCTTTGGGGGAGAAAAGAGACTATAATGACCTGACTCATGATGGGTTTGGCTTGGCTACATGAAGCTGTTGGCTTTGGTCTGACAAAACAACTAACTGGAACAAATAAATAGCGCAATAATACAAATTTGACAAAGAATGAAATAAACGTCATCTTCCTGTTAAAAAAAAAAAAAAAAAACAAAAAAAAAAGTTCAATGTTCTTTTTCATCCACAGGCTTCACTGGTATGGTGTTTGTCATAGTCTGTTAAAGTCAATAGTTATCTTCTTCGGGCTTTTTCAGTACAGGATGGCACAGGATGTACATGAGGGGCTGGTGTGAGCGTGAGTGTATGTGTTTGTATGTTCTGTATGTAACCAGTGTCTGCACATCTTTAGAGGTAGGCAGTCCATCTGCGTGTGTGTGTGTGTATGCGTGTGTATGTATGTAATTTCCAATGCTGTACAGTAGCGTCCGGACATGCATCCAGACAATAACTCATGCACATCGGGGAAGGAAGCCTTGTCTTTGCTCCTGATCCATGCTGTAAACCCACAGCTCCGGGTTTTGGCTCAGATAATGAGCACTGAAGACACACTCTGAATCGGGCTGAATTTAGACCAACAGTCCCACACACACACTTTCTGTTGGTCACTAACATACAGTCATAAGAAGAGGGAGGGACTGGAGAAAGATAAAGAACCAAAGAGACATAATTCCAGGCCTGGTCCAGACTGTGGATAGAAAGACGTTGGTCTTCTTGGAAGGTTTTGTGTCTTCATGCGCCTCTGCTTTCTCTGTCTTCCAGTTAGCCCAGTGTCACGTCCTTACTGGTTGGAATTGGATAACTGGAACAGGTTGGTAAGAAGTCCTGGCATGGATGTCCGGACCACTAGCCAGGTCACAGCTAGCCTGGGCTGGGCTAACTGACAAGCTGCAAGGAGGGAGTGGACTCCATGGAGAAATAACCTGTTAGCTAGCTAAGCCATAGGAGACAGCTAGCTAGCTAACTGGTAGGAAAATGGAGGGAGCCTTCAGTGTTGGATTATGGACAATTAACCCAGCCTGCCATCGACTGACTAGCTGCTTAATTAGTGTGAAGAGACCTCCATAACTTGAGCTCCATGGAGGGGGCCAAGAGCCTTCCAGTCCCCACTTTAGGGTAGGAGGTGTGGATCAGGGCTGGGGCATCGGGATGTTCTGGCTGGCTTTGGGCTGGTTGGTCTCTGGGGTGCTAGCAGCGGTCGATTGCGGCTGGATCACAGTGGGGGCTCGAATGCCTGATGAGAATGAACAAGACATTTACAAAAAGCTGACACAAGTACCTGCAGTTTCAGACTAACTTCTATAAAGGCATCAAAACTGGACTTGGCTCTGACTGGCTCACTGACTAAAGCATTACTGAAATCCTTCCAATCAGGCCATCATTTGAACTGGAAAGCCCCCACTCAGCAGGTTTACCTCATTTGAATTAGAGGCGCTAGGGGATGTGTGCACCCCCCACTGACACTTACTATAGATTGTGTACAGTTTGCATATTGGCAATACTGGAACATTTCATATAATTTAGAATTTAGTCATTGTCCAGGGAAGTTGTCCCAGTGTCTCAAGCCATGGCCATGTTATTGTCATATAGTCATGTTATGTTCCAGGAAAAGCTCTTCAGTGGGAGTTGAAGTAACCTCATCACAAAGGTGAAACCTTGCCTATTCTGCATAGTATATCAAGCTGAAGTGATAAGTAGCTTTCCGACAGTTAGTTTTGCTTTACAAATAAGCCTCGGTCAATCTGCTTCTGTCACCATATAAAAAGCTAGAGTCAGATTCCTCAAAGTCTAAAATTAGACAGCACTTTGGGGCTAAGACAAGTGCAAAGAGCAGTCCATGCAGTGGACTGAGAACACGGGGCTAAAACAGCAGTCAGCTTAGCAAGGCTTAGAGATAGGGAAACTACGAAAACAGGGGAGCTACAGTATCTTTGGGATCAGTGGCTAAATATTTTCACAAAATTGGATCATGTCTGCAGTTTGTCATTAGGGTTACAACAATATAAGGAAAAACAAAAAGGCCCAAAAGGTCTTTTAAAAATTTTTTTAGGTTACTGTAGGGCTTACCGTATGGTCTTATGTGGTGACATTTTTCCTTATATATACATCTAACCTCCTGTAGTGTGTATGAGCCTGTAAGTTTTTAAGCAAAGTGGACTAATTATAATCTTAAACTAAAAGGATTTTTTTGCTCCAAGAGCATTGTCCCAGGTAGTAAATGTGAAGTTATAGCCATAAACATGTTGCATTTTTGCATTTGACAAAAATATCAGCCCTAAAAAAACAAACAAAAACAAAATCAGTCTAACCCTAGTTTCTATGAAGCTGCTCTCAGGTGTTCTATACGGATATACTGTAGACAAATAACAAGGAGTATCTCCAGTATCTGACCTACCTGCCCCCACATGCTGAGGCTCACCCACACTGTCACTTTCCTGTGTGAGAGGATCCATCCATCCATGAGGACAAAGCAGAGAAACAAAACAGAGCACAAATTTTATATTTAATTCTTCCACTGGTGAAATCTATAGACCCAACTGTTATGCCATGTGTCATGTATGTTTTCTGTGTATTTGTGTATCTGTTTTTCTGGCATTTCTGATTTATTTGATAGTGACAGTAGAGACAGACAGGAAAGACGGGGGGAGAGAGAGGGGATGACATGCAGCAAAAGGCGTGGGTTGGAATCAAACCCGCGCCGCCGCGGTTACATGGTATGTGCTCTACACAGTGATCCTCCAGAGCACCCCCCTGCTTTTTGCTTCAGGGAGCTGCAACCCATCATCGGTCCTGACCAATCAATGGCACCTGAGTGTCCTATAAAAGGATCTTTCTCTACCTCCGCAGTCTCTCTCTCAGCCAGCAGACACTGGGGCAGCAGTGTCTCCGCCATACCACATATTATTGGTTCTCTGTTTTTCCTTTATTCATGTATTTAATAAACTGGTGTTTGTTTTATTTAGTTCAGTTTTCCTTTATTCATGTTACTTCTGTGAACCAGGTTGTAACATATACTCAGGATAAAAATCAGAAGCCTTCATATGCAGGGTATTTGTAGGTTTCATAAAACTACAATTAAGATTTTTTTTTCTGCAATCTGGAACTGTTCTGTATTAATCTAAGAGTGGACATACAAGGCCCCGGTCATTAGTAAAAACAAAAAACAAACAAAAAAAAGATTAAGATATGTTATCAAGACCTCACATTTAGATGAATTAAGACTTTTTCAGACTTGGTAAAACAAAGGTAATGTTTTCCATGCAATGCTTTTGGGAAATGCCACCCAGAGGCTAGCAACCTGGAGGTCATCTACCTCAGAAGGTTAAACACATCTCTGTTCAAATTAAACAAACCCCCTCCAACTATCACCACCACCACCACCACATCGTCCAATATAGTTTGTATTATCAAAGTGGTAAGTGATAGGGAGAAATTAATGTTGAATTTCGAATATCATTTATCTTTATATTCTTATATTGCATATGTATTGATATTTCTGTAAATTTTCACTTCATACTGCATACAGTTTTACATATTTTAGTAGATTCTCATGGTGTGCATGTTAGAGCAGCATCTACAGACACTCAAACTTCATACAAGGAAAATGACGTCACATTAATAGAAACATTGTTAGCAGAAACACCACAGCAATGAGCGCTTAGCACCAAAGAGGGAAAAAGACAAAACAAACAAGAATCTCTTTGTCTCTTAACTTCTCAGCTGAGCATGTTCCTACATTTGCTCTATTCATTTATATTCTAGGTTTCTTTTCAGTATCCTAAGCTGCTACATACTATATGAGCAGAAATTGAGCAAGTCATTTACCCTAAGCACTTCAGCACTGTTAAAAACTGCTTTTGGCAAGGTACTTTTCATTTCTGGGCCTAATGAACCTAACTGGTCAAACATTGACAATATCACTGAAACATATTTATATTTATTTATTTATTCTTTTTAGAAAAGAGCCTCTTTCTAGAGCTGCCGTTTTGCACCCACATTCAAAAATCATATAGAGAGAAATCATCGTAGAAGAGGCAGAGAATACTGATTTCTCCCACCAACATGAGCCTCAATAGGCCAGAATGCAATACAGCTACAAGACGTAATGATGATTTGAGTAAGGGGCGTGGCTGCATTCTGGGACATTTAGGAAATTATTATCTCACGTAGAAGTAGACCAGGCAGGTACGCTAGTGGGTGGGTTAGTGGGTACACTAAAAACAAATTACAACATTTGATAATAAAATGATAAAAATAAATCTCCAGGAATGCGTGGACACTACAAATTGATGATAATGATCAATGTCAAGAGAGTACCCAATTTTTCCTTTGAGGCAAATATAATTGACCTGATGGAGAGTCGGCCATCAGAGGACTCCAGATAAAGAAAAGGTCTTAACAATTAAATAATTCAGCTATTCTTGGAAGGTAATAGACAATGTATACAATCCTTGTAACATGATGCAGATTACTAGAAAATGTTGGCTTTTTATAATTACTTTAATCCTTTGATTTTGATAATAATACTATTACTGACAATAATAATAATGACTGACAATAATCAGGACTAATCAAGAATCTTTATGATTATTTATAAAAGTGTGGCAAAAAAAGGCTGAGCTTATGGTAAGTTTAAGCGAACAAAGTATTCTGACTTCATGTAATACTGACAAGCATGCGGACAACAAACAAGCTCACCATGGAGAAACATACAGACGACTGGTGCGACTCGTGCAACACATGGCGTGTTGAAACAAACTTGCAAGAAAGTGCTAATGGACAGAGCATGAACGGTTTGTTACTGATGAGTAAACAAATAGCGCACGAGCAAGCACAGCCAGGCACGGAGCCGACAAACATGGCTGAGCAACACGGAGGAGGAACATGGCTTCTCAGACAGAACAAAATGAGTTGAGCCGATGAAGTGACACAAAAACGAGCAGAGGTAGCTCTTACGAGTCATTTTGACTCCGGTAGCGTCTCTCCGGGGTTTTCTTCCCCAGCTGGACCGGCTGAGGTCGGTGACTGGGCCTGGGGCTGTGGCTCAGGTGGAGGCATGGCCATGGGCATAGGCAGGGGGATGGCCTGTTTCTGTGCCCCGGTCTGGCTCTCTGGGCCTTCTGAACCCGGAGTAGACGTGGGCTGAATTATGATTACTGTGTTACCTGTTGGATTAGAACATGAAAAGCCGGCAGCATAAGGGCATGGTAAATCCATTGGTGGGGTGATAGAAGAATAGACACCGCTACATTCTTAGGTCATCTGATCGGGGGCTTTTTGCCATTTCACAGTCCAGATGAAAACCTTAGAGAGATCAGGGTCTTTTTCTGTTGCAGCCTCTAAACTGTAGGACAACGTTTCTGAAAGTGTTAGGTCAGCAGAATCCACTGATATATTTTTTTAACAATCCTTTCAAGACCCACTTATAGTCTAGAATCGCCAGTTATTGTTTCCCCTGCTTTTTAGAAATACACCTAGTTCCTTTTCTCAGATCAAACTGTTTCTTGTTCTGTTCTATTTCACTTGGCTTGGTGGTGTTTCTCACTGTGCAGTCTCCGCTTTGTCAGTCTCCATGGAAACTTACAGCTGCTGTAGACAAGTTTGGCCAATGGGAGGAATTTCAGTGAAAACCTGAATGACAACAATTCCCCCGTCCCTCCCTGCTGAGCTTCAGTCTTGTCTGAGTCCTGCCTTCATGTGGCTGCCACTGCGGGACAAACGCTCATACCCATGACAGAGATGCAAAGCTCTGTTTTCTGAAATGCACAATAAATTGAAATACGACAAAGGTGGTTTTACCTGTCCCGCCAAAAATCTGCTCGTTCAGCATCACTTTTGAAGCCATTCAAGTCATGTAGCTCTCGCTAATGTTTATTCCAGTTTAACTGCTCACTTGAACTAATTCCTTTTTTGGAACTTTTGTTCCTCTTTGTTGCTCCTTCGTTTTCGTTGTTTGGCTGTGTAAGCCGTCTTTGGCAATGAAGGGAAGGAACATTCTCATGGTCTGATGGCCTTTATTCCACTGTAGCCCTGTGACCTAGGTTGCTCCAGACTAGCAGAGGGTGGTTGCCCTATGTGTGCACCTATGTACAAAGGAAGTGACTGACATCACGGTAAGGATGCCAAGAAAGGCTGTTTTCTTTCGTGATCAATAGATTTTTGCATATAAAAATACAGCCCCAGGAGCAGCCAAAGACCGGATTTTTTTCAAGGTACTCTTTTAATGATTATCTGTTGGTATATAATGAATTTCACCACATAACTGTTTTGAAAGAAACTTGCCTACGGCAGCTTTAAAATTGAAAAGCCTTAGCTGTTTTCGTTGCTTTTGGGGCGAAGCACAGCACCTCTACAAGAGGCAAGTAGAGGCTGCAGTATACCTGCTGTGGAAACAAATTTAAGCAGGATTGTACAATCAAAATGACAATTTTGACAAAGCTCTGCTTTGGCTTCGGACTCTGCAGCATGAACAGGTTTGTTGGTCAAACCAGCAAATTCTTTAGACACCAGGCCCTAGTGTGTGACCGTCTTTAGTCTGAAATATCACATGATTCGTTGTATTGCCTTGTGGAAAAGTGTCTCCATTTTCTTTTCTGCTTTGTCTTCTGTTTCCATCTCTGTGTGAACATCTGGTGGTCAAGTCCTCTAAATGAATGTTTGCAGATTACTGCTATTCAAGAACTAAGAATACACTTTATGAGTGTTCATGTAAACTAAAGTCAAACCAAAACATCTTTTGCCGTTGCTTTCCCTGCAACTTCAGCTGATCCTCTGCAGACTCTGCATGTCTCTCTAGTATGACCCTCAACTCTGCTGAAAAGCCATGGTTCAATGTTTCAGTGTAACAATCACTGCACTCACACCAGTGTACCTATATTTTGTTTTGTTTTTTTCACATTCGCATGCAGGAATACTCCCACAAATGGAAATTTGAGCAACCAAACTTCATTATAATGTTTGAAGGGCTTACAATAAGGCCAAAGCATGAGATATAGAACTTCTAAAATGATGAATCAAGCTTTTATTCTCACTGTCAAATAATTTGCCCCATGCGCTTGGACCCCACTAATAGCCACTTAGAGCTACAGCCTATTTCTTCTTATTATTATTAGTAGTTACTATTTCAATGGAAAATTTAAGTGTGCCATGGATTAAATCCTTTTCAGCAGGCCTTTCCACCCTGAGAAGAATAGAATTATGAGGGAAACATTGAATATTTGGAATTTTGTTGTAATATTTTTGGCTAATAAAAATTTAAGATACTCAGTATCTGTTTAACTATTTACTATGGCACTATCAATACAAAAATATCAGTAGCAGATCTCAAAAACATATTGGTCAAACCCTCTGGTCCCATCTGTGCCCTGCTGATCCCACATGGAGCCTCTCCTCCATTCTCATCTCTCCATTGTTGCAGCTCTATCTCTCCTCAGATAGGAAGCCACTACACTCATTCAGGCAGAAAATGTGACATCTGTGAAGTCAATGTGGAAGAGGAGCGATGCCAAAAGAAGAAACATATCTACCATTGCTGCTGAAACTCTTATGTTCTCCTACGAGCCTATTCATATTTATAATACAGTTTTTTTTGGCTTTGTTAGACAGAGGAGGAAGACATACAACAAAAGTCCTGGGCTGGATTCAAGCTCAGGATGCTGCATTTACATGGTACACACCTTAGCGCATTACGCCACCAGGATGCCCCCTGCTTGCACTATTCTGCTTTTTTTTTTTTTTTTT
>OMKZ01042484.1:38914-58416 GCA_900302535.1 Neoniphon sammara
ACAAGGACACCCAAGGAGATTCATGATGAATGCTTTGATCAAGCTGGGATTCAAACCTGCCATTCCTCGTTGACGTAGTTTCAAAAAACAAGTGTGAATGAACTACAATGACCATAATTCACTGTGATGTTGCAAGAAAAACCGAAATGTCAATACTACTTCTTTATCTCTGCAAAAGTTTGAAATCAATGGTTTATGTTTGAAAAAGAAGTAGGAGGAGGATTGGGGTGTTTAAGTTAAGAAGGACTGAAACACCTGAAGAAAGAATGTACAGACACTGAGATGGCTGCAGCTATTCATTTTCCTAGCTGTTTCAACCAGCTCTGTACTTTAGATTATAGCAATGTTTGGATGTGATGCGTGGTTCTTGCTTTGTTCTCATTCTCACCAAAGTATCCTCAGTTTGCAAGTAAACTTCAGGCAGGTAAACATTAGGCAGCTTCCCAAGATTATGGTTACCTCTTTAAACTGTGTGCACCCCCACTGGTGTGGAATGTAAAGGAACAATAAAAAGCTGCAGCCGGCATATATACATTTGTATATAGCAACGTGTTCTTCGGTGTTTCTAATTCAGGGAAGTTCAACTATGTTGCAAATGTCATCACCTTAAAAGGACCATACCAGTGATTTGACATAGTTAGCCTAATATCTACAAATGTTAATATTTAACGTTTCTGCTAACTGTTTCCCAAAAGCAAGCAGTTGAATTTTAGAACTCTGATATCATTTATCCCATCTTTACTGGGCTACTGGATTCCATTTATTCTAGTGCGATATAAAAATGCACTTTCAGAGACTTTTTCCACGTCAGTATTCTATCACCATAATACAGACGTCGTCATTAGTTTTCCTAAAAGAAGCAGCAATGTCACTTTTTGAGGACTTGCAAGTTGGCGGCGTGATTTGAACAAAACTGAAAGCTTTCCTGGTGGTGCATTCAGGGGGCGTCTGACAACAGCAGTCATTTTCAACTGACTCTCACCTCCATCCTGCTCAGCTTTGATCTGGGCCTCAAGGTCTTCAGGGTTGACGTACTGGTAGTTTTCGTCATCGTCCGGTGGCTTGCACTTCCCACAGCAGAAACAGCAGCAGCAGCAACAGCAGCAACAGGTGAACAGCGTACAGCACACCACCAGGCTCTGCAGCAACACACACACATACACATTGCAATTTTCAAGTCAACACTTTCACTTCTCCCTGCCATATAAAGAGCAGGCAACCCATGGAATTCCCATGATCTCCAAATAAATTCCATTACACACAATTCAAGGATTTTATGCCACTTTAAGAGTTAAGAAATTTTAATTTTTTTAGTAAAATTTTGTAGTATATTTATAATTCACTCACATACTGAAATACTTCAAATAAATAAGAAGAAAGAAAGTAAATAAATAAATACCAGCACTGAATCAAAACAAACCATCACTCTCCATGCATTCACATTGAACAAACACAATCACCATGTCACCAAAAGTCCATTCATTTCCTATAGAGCTTAGCACGAAGGGAAACTTGACCAATGTGTACATTTATTGATTTAATTCTCTCATGAACTAGCTTGGTTTGTCAACCCACTGAAAACAATGACCGCACCTCTGATACACATTCCATGCTGCATGGCCAGGCCAACCACTTCCAGCTGTCTGCCATCATCCTCCGTAGACACATTACACTAGTAGTAAAACCAGTCTCCTCACGGAGCTGACACGTCCCAGTTAAGACCAAGGCCAGGGCTGTGTCCAGTCCAGGACAAGACCAGGGCTGAGTCAAATCAAGTCCAAGTTGAGAGTAAGACCAATGGCAGGTTAAGTCCACGTCAAACTGAGATCACAAGGCTGTAAATCAACACCATACTGCTTCCATGAAAAGTTGGCTCTTCAGCTGGCAATTTTCAGGGCCTTTCTTTCTGTTCTTACAGCTCCACAGTGGATCCTAACATACAGAGCTATAGCATGTGAACAACAGAATATCACAAAATGTCAATAGCAGCCGATGGTTTCAGTGAAGCTCCACACTTGACAGCTAGTCATTTTGGCCCACTAAATCAGCTGCGTTGGCTTTAATTCAGTCATAATTTTCAGATGAACCTTCCCGGAAATATAAATGAATGTATAAATAAAAACAGGAAAAGACATGAGAAAAGAGAGCAAAAAAAAATTAGCCCCCACGCTTAAAGCTGACTCGTTCCCGTTTTGTGCCTCAGTGAGCACGATGAAAACTGATCCCTGTTCCGGCCAGATCATGTCAACGCGTTTTCCAAAGTAGTACCGCTGGACGTTCACTTGCAGCATGTTGTCTGGCTGCTTAATGTTTCTCTACATTCTGAGGCTCTGCTTTTTAAGGCTGCCAAACCTACGTAAAACACATGTACTCCCATATTTATCAGCCCTGCCCACACGCCTACAATCCACTCTCCAAACCCATTACTTCAAATAAGCCTTTCTGTGATAGAAGTCTCTTATTCTGTTCACTGGCCCCAACGCTCTACTGATAAAAAGCATGCTGACGTTTTTGTTCAGTTCACATGCGTCAGTCGGCCTTGGCCTAAGCATCAATGCAATAAAACTCTCATTTCCAAAGGCATCGTCACCAACACCCACCATACCCATAGACTGTCTCATTCACTCTTCAGGGTTTCAACATGACACAGTGAAGCTGGCAGCCCACTTTACAGAGCAAATGAGAGCTAGGTGGCTGGAAGTAAGAGTTAACTTTACATGATCTTCAATAGTTTCATTATGGAATGACAAGGATAAAGACACAAGACAGCTGGCTAGAAAATTAAAATGTATAAGGTCAAGAGTTTAGAATGTCACGTTATGATTTAGCGAAGTAGATCTTGAAATTTGCACAAAAATGCATTCAAAATCTTCCCCTATTCATTCCACTTCTGCTTCCATTTTCAATTGAAGGAGGAGTCTAAAAGAAGAAGAAATCTTGCACCAAAAACAAATCACAGTTCAGATGACAGAGCTGTATTCACACAGGACAATCATCAAGAGAACTCTGTCTTCATCACAATACAGCACATAATTTGTCTTGGATTTTTTTTTTTTTTTTAACAGATGTGGCAGATCTACACAGAATTAAAATCATGATATTTTCCACAATTAATACACATCACTGGACTTCTCCAGGTACAGTTTGTCCTGTAACAATAGAGCTTAGGTCTTCAAATATATGTGCACAATCCAGGGTTGGGTGATTGGACCAACACATCAGGAATGCCTTTGTTGATTTTTGCTGATTTAAATTACCTCGACTTTGGGCAATTTTAAATGCAGCCTAGGGCAGTAATCTAAGGGTTTCCTGTAGTACCTGACAAACATAGATAACTGCCTTGAAAAAAGAGCGCTCTGCCATGACTGTAAAACTTTATTTGAGGAAATACCATATTTAAATTTCCCAGACATTAGTTTTGTTTGCAACTGCACAGACAAACTAAAATTAAAAGTCATTCAAGTGTTGAGTTGACATCTTCACACTGCGCGTTGTGTGTATCAGTCGGCTTAGCCCTCCGTTTTCTCTATCATCCACCAATGTATCAGCCCCACCGAGAATGCACCAACTATGTCTATTTTTGATAAATACAAAACCTTTGTCTAGCTACCACCTATCAAACACACAAACCCTAATATGGCACCCTCATCTCACCTTGAACCACCATTTGGACATAAGGAAGTAGTATTTGACGCTCTCCTCTCCAAACTGTTCTGACACATAGAGGCCCATGGAGCCATATTCATCATAGATCTTCCTCTTGGTCTCATCATTCAGGATGGAATTGGCATTGTTGATCTCCTTAAACTTCTCCGCTGCCTCGGGGTTGTCCGGGTTTTTATCTGGGTGGTATTTCAACGCTAGCTTCCTGATGGGTGAAAAGAGAAAAGTGCAACGAAAAATATGTGAGGAAAAACAATAGATAGATAGATAGATAGATAGATAGATAGATAGATAGATAGATAGACAGATAGATGCTTTATTCAACTCCAAGAGAAATTCACAATTCCAGCAGCTTACAAAGATGGGAACACAGGGGCAAGCAGGGTTCTAGAAAGATAAAAAATAAAATAAAATAAAAAAGGAATCGCACTAAGATAAATACAATTGGAAGGGCCAAAATACAAAAAATACTAAATACAGTATAGAAAATACAATAGAAAAATAAAAAGGAATATTACTAAAATAAATACAAAACGCAATATAGAAAATACAATCATCAGAGCATCAGAGCATAGAGAGAAAGGAACTAGCTGTAACAAAAGAAAGTGAAGTAAGTAAAAGAAGATGAATATTGTTGATACTGTTGATAACTAATGATAAGCGTAATCCTCATGCCAACAATTAACAAGCTCACAAATGCTCTCCTGACTCTCTCCACATTTAAGTGTGGTGAGTTTGCAGCTTTCTGAATAAAATAACTAGCTAAATATTACCAGGAGCAGTAATATTGGTGTTTGTGAGCCCCAGTCTGGGAACCAGCTCTCTCCGTTTGACAAAGCCTGCGGCTAATTCGCTGCTGTTGACAGGGAGACGCTTAGTAAAGAGATTTTGCAACTTAAACCCACAACATGCTGTCGTGATCCTATCCCATCCTGCTTTTTTAAGAGAGTTTCTGATTGTATTTAGGATGACGTGCTGGCTATTGCAAACCAATCCTTGCTCACTGGTATCTTCCCCGGTACACTGAAAACCGCCAAGGTTAAACCTCTCCCTGAGAACAGTAATCTTGATCTCTTGGTTCTTTCAAATCTCATTGAATTTTAAAATCTTTTCACACAGCTTAGTTATCATCTGAAATTGATACAGTAATGGTTTTTGGTTTTTAAAGCTTGGGTAGGTTCACAGTTTTGACAAATCATTATTATACACAGAGGGTCTGAGACAAACTAAATACAATGAGAAAAAAAAAATTGTTTGGGCTAGTCCTGTGGATGTAGATTTGTTAAAATCCATCTGGTCTGAATCTAAACAACCATTCAACTTACACTATTACACAATTATTATTAAGCAATTATTACCTGAAACAGAGTCCACTATTAGACACACTGGCAATGTCCAAAGTGATGTTTTGAGATATTTCTCACCATGGATTTAGTAAAACCTTACGGTTTGTATAATTTGGAAATGAGTTGGCAACATCAGCGCATATTTGCCCATCTCCTCAGTTCAAGCTGGATGAAGAGAGATGATAGTCTCACGAACAACATAGCTATGGCAGCATTGTGCCACTGAAATATAAATTAGCCTTTATATTCTGAAACTATTCCTGTCAAAAGAAACAGCTAAGCCATAACATAGCTGAGAGGTAGGGCTAGGTGATATGGACAAAATCAAATATATTTTTGACCTTGATATCAATAATGTGGCGATATTGTAGGGATGATGACTGGCGCTTTCATAAGATATCTATGCTATGAGATTTTTCATGATCAGTTATTAGTAATGTGGATATGATGACCAAGCAGGTAGAAAAAAATAACAGAACAGCTAAAACAGTGTAATAAGTTCTGCAAATTGCATCCCTTTACTGTAACGCAGCCTTTAAAACCAGAAGACAACACTTAGACTTATATTGCCCTGCCCTGCTGAGAGCTTTAGCTAATTGGTTGTTGACAATGAAGGCGTGTTTACCTATATGCCTTCTTGATGTCCTCGGTTGAGGCTCCTTTCTCCAGCCCTAGCACCTTGTACAGACTCTCCCCAGCGGTGGACATCTTCCTCTGGGGACGGTTGGAATTTGGCTCGGCCATGGCTCACCTCTGTCATCCAATTGACAGGGAAAAAAGAGCATTTAGAGATCAACTATTGCAACCAACTGCCATGATGCAAGACTCAGTACACTCTAAACACCAAGCAGAGACCGAGAACGGTAATGACTCCAACAAGGTTTTCCCTCCCACCATTGTTATTTGCCAAATGAATAGCCTAGCTAATGCATTTCTGTACAACAGACAAAGGATAATATTTTAAAAACAAACCTAGTCTTGCAAGGAGAAAATTAGGATATCTTTATTAGGCTAAACTCATGCCTACAGTTTTTTATTAATAAGTGAAAGATAAAAGGAGACATTAGCAGAGTAAGACAAGGGAAAATGAATATATGCATGACACAACAATTTACTATAAAATGAAATACATGCAGAAATTATAAAAATTTAAAAACTTATATACATGATTTAGTATGCAAGCAGTACAGTGTTTAAGGTGACAAGATGGTTGAGCCTCAACAGACTGGAACTCCTAGTCCACATTACAGGAATGGTCTAGGCTGGAGCAATACTAATTTCAGTCAAGTAACTAAAGACTCTAAGGTAAAATTCAATGACTTTCCATAAATTTACATAATTTCCTATAACTATATCAAAGTACTTCCATGACCAGAAATATTCATTATTCCTGGTTTATTAACTATCACAACATTTACACAGCAACAATGAGCAATATGCCGACCATTTTCCTGTATACATGATACATAAGTGTATTGTGAAAGCACCATCTGGTGATGAAATACACATGTGCTTTCCTGTGCTACTTATCCAAAACATCTGGCTACTGCTGAAGATGGAACATATTTTGGCCTGCATGTGTGCTTTTATGTTTGACATTTTACAACACCAATTGTTACTGTAAACAATTCTGCTATCTCATATAACCATAGATGTATTATATAACCCACAATAATATAACCCACAATGGAATGTATTAAACTGGGAGCCTCACCCTGTACGCGCTACATCTTTCAAGTAATGACCTGTAACCTTTCGTGTCATACCTTACTTTCTGAGCATGCTCAGTTTGAGCATGCTCAGAAAGAGTGTAGACAGTAGTATCTGGGGTAAGGTGTTCACATGTCCAGGTATTCCAGTTAGTAAGTGGCATAACCCAGCTATCTTATTCAGGTTTCTCATAATCGGGGTAAGAGCTTAATCGGGTAATGCTAGGTGTTTACATGAGTCACAACTCTACCAGAATATTTCAATACCTAAGTCAGTAACCAGAATATTGTGCTCATGTAAACATCATTTTTTATCAGTCTTGTTTCCATTCCACTTGGGCTGAAAACCATTGAACACAGTCAATGTATGAAACATGTTAGAGAATACATTCTACTGAATTTCTATAAAGTAACCCATTTGTAAAAATCCAACTTCCTCAGATTTATCAAATTCTTTGATTCTCCTTGTCTTTGAAGCCAAATATTTCTATGAAATAAATCACTGCTTTATTACATAAAAATATTTAAGAAATAAATTTAGGAGTCACCAAGGATGATGCTCTCACTGTCTCTGTAGTGCTTACAAAGAGATGATGACAGGCAAAGGCACAGGTACTCCTCTATGCAGCAACTATGAACACCTGCAGATCTCAAAGCCATGTTCTTTCACTCTTCTCCCCAACTGGTAACATTAACCAGAACCCAAACTGACACTTTAAGGACCAAACCCCCATCCGGCTCAGTTAAAAGCATTCCACAGGTTCATAAATGCTCGCACTGTCAGGACACTTTCTGTTCATCTTTTCCACAAAGACTCAGAAAAGACAGAAGGAATATAAATACAATTATAATATATGCTTTAATAAATTCAGCATATTCAGTTTGATATGAATTGGGTTTTGAACAATGTCTGTATCATGTATTATGTATCAATATAATATCTCAGCCTGGTTTGGACAAAGTTATATCATGTTTGATATCATAGATAGATAGACAGATAGATACTTTATTCATCTCCAAGAGAAATTCACAATTCCAGCAGCTTACAAAGATGGGAACGCAGGGGCATGCAGGGTTCTAGAAAAATAAAAAATAAAATAAAATAAAAAGGAATATTACTAAGATAAATACAAAATACAATATAGAAGATAAAATATAGAATCTGCCAGTCTATTGCAGTTGTGCAAAATGACAGTGTAGTTGTGCAAAATGACAGTGTGCAACATAGAGTTGTGCAAACAGTTAGTACACACTTGAAGAGTCCATCATGTAGATGTGTGCGTGTGATAAAGTGCGCATGTGTGTGTGTGTGTGTGTGTGTCATAAGGTGATCATCTCAAAGGATGAATCAGGACTGTTAACAGAACCAATTTAATCCACATATCTATTCTAGATACAACAAATAGGCTTGTATTTGATTACTGGACCCTGATAAAAAAAAGAACTGTCTCCACAAACTGGCGCCTTATTGAAAGGACCAGCCTCTGGCAGGAGAATCTTAGAATCTTTATACAGTCCAGGACCCCTTTGTTTGAGGATTCACACACTTCATCCGTCTAGAGGACCTGCTCAACCTGATGCCTTTGGGCCTGAATAGAACTGTGTGCACAGTGATTCCGTTCATTAAGACTCATCCGTCCTGCTAGGGAGACCGACAGAGAGGAGCAAGCTGGACTTGCCCTCTTTCCACAGCAAGTTAACGACCAGGCACACCACTCGCCACTGCCAGCACTACCGTGTGTGAAAAGGAGAACAAAAGGCAATTCCACCACACCAATCTGATCTATTTGTTTCTGCCGCAACCATACTCATCACCTGAGAATCACACCTTCCGGAACATCAAGAACCAGCAGTGCTGACTGGAACAACTCCAACATGTCAGGAGGTATTGTCGGTGTCGTACTGCAGGGTGGGGTGTTCTAACCTCTGTTAGAATTAGCCAGAGTCCAGTCAGACTCCTACTGCCTCTCTCAGACGGTTTCCTTAACGTTGGCTCCGTCACTGATGACATAACCTGCTCTCCCACTCATTTTGACTCTGCTGAGCCTTATATCATACACTGTCACGCTTTACTGTGTAACAAATGCATTTTATATGAGTTGCCATTTGTGTGTTTTAAGGTTCTTTAATACAAAGGACACTAACGGTCCCAAGAATCAGAAGGTGGTGAATGTGTTTGCAAATACAAACTCCCAAACCCGTCTTCGCTCCATCTACCTAAAGGATGACACTGTTCCAATTTGTACACCATTTCATAATCATACACATATGATTAAATGATGACATGGAACAAATGGATCTTTATGTCACTATTCAGTAAGAATGCTGCTACTAGCTGTGTTAGTAAAACTATCGTGCATTGTAGTGAACTTCCAAAGCACAGCCTACATCCAGCTATATCCAGAGTCCTATTTTAATCTCCCATGCCCAGGATTAGATCCAGGATCCTGTATTTCAGCTATATAATGCTTCAAGACCAGACCTTCTAAAATATTTTCATATCACAGAAACTGACAATATGGTTAATATTAAGAATATGGTGTGAATGGGAAGCAGCAAAACACCACCTCAAGAACCATTTCTGTCTTTGTCTGGTTAAAGTGGTAAAACTTTTTTTTTTTCCCATTTTGTCTCCTTTGGTGCCAAGTGATCATTACTGTACAATTTTTCACCACACTGACAAAGATCACTTGTCATTTGGCCAATGCTGTGATGTTTATTTCAATGGATTTTCTGTTGATGCGGTTTCGGTTTCAGTAGGTGGCACCTTTTTCTTTATCTGTTCATCCATAGCGGATATCACAGCACATGCAAACTACAAAGCTCTGTTTCTACTTATTTCAAACAAATTAGAAACTAAAACACTGCTTGTTATGTGGCAGAGGACTTTTCCCTAAAAAGAGCTACCATACATCAAATCTTCCCGGATGGCATTTTATATGAATATTATACTACATTACTACATACACTGCATTTTATAGCAACCCTCTGGTTGGATTACTTTGTCTCTGAGCCTTCATTTGAAAATGTGAAACTGTAGGCTCTCAGCTACAAGGTAAGTTTTGAATTAACTGTTTCTGTCGCTGCATTGCTGATAACACACTTGTGCGACTGATCTGAAATCTGCAGAATGTGCAGTTTCAGAGAAGCTTTGAATGAAGCTGACAGCGGCTAGGGGGTGAAGTGGAGGGCAGAGAGGGAGCTTATCGTCAGGCTGATACAGACATTTAGAAAGCTATTAAAAAAATGCATGCAACTTTGCTTAATGTAGCTTTAAAGTGGGGAAGAGACAGTCAATTGAATGTTGAGCCACCTGCAGGTCAGTTTGTAAATGGAGGCTAATTCACGTTCCCACACTGTCTGGGAAAATTTAGATGAGGGAAGTGAACCCGAAGTTCTTGCTGAATAACTGCTGTGCCATTGAGCAAGACTTTCAACCCTCAACTGCTTAAGAAGAGCTGGCCAGTGGCCAGTGGAACATGGCTGTGCTGGGAAGCTGCCAACCATTCCTCCCCCTGGAAATAACTGGCTGAGAGGATTTATACACAATACACACAATAGCAAGACGATTACAATATCCCATTTTTATCAAAGCATGGCAACTGTACATACATACATACACACACAAAATTTACTCAGCCACACAAGTAATGTTGTCCTGGGCGTTGGCTAAAGAAGATTATGTTTTGCTGATCTCACAGATTACCCATCCAAGTCCATGTCACACAGGACCAATGTCCTGGTTGGACTATATGGCTTGACAACTCTACATAGACACACATAGCATACCACACACCCACAGGGGAAACAAGTATCCACTAAACTAGAGTATGTCGTATACTGTAAATACAGGCTGGACAGAGAACAGAGTGAATCATATCGTACAGTGTATGTGGTAGCCCTGGTTCTGATTGTGTTCTGGTTCTTAGGGTGAAATCACACACATAACAGTTTGTTTTCTTTGAACTGAACCATAGTAGAAAAAGTTCACTATGTTGCACCTGGTCCAAAACCAGGGCTTGTAAACAAATGTCACATGGGATGTTGGGAAATGGTCGATCAAAACAAATCTAATTCCAGTCCCTGTGATAGGCTTGTCTCTGCTCTTCTTCTCTACTGTTCATATCAGTTAACATGAAGAAGTAGCTGAACAAGAGCACAAGTCCAGACTTCATTTAATTTGTTTGTTCATTTGCATGAGGAACTGTCAACATCTGTCTCCTTATGGCCAAAAAAGCTTGTGTTTTGGGAAAATGTCCTGTAGTTACTATATTGCATTCTCACTTCTAATGAAAGGGACCACATTTCTTTTTGAAGAGAATCACAATGGGTTGCACTTAACAGCAAGGATAGTTTTAAGTAATATAAGAAACTAGAAAGGGGTATTTTCTGAAGACTGTGTGAGTGCTGAGTACATGAAAGTATTGCTTGCAAATATGTAGGAACAGAAATAGTAGAATGGTTGGAAGAGCATGAATTGTATGTTGAGTGAAACAGAAAAATGTGAATTATGAAAATGTACCATAAAACTTCACAATGAGAAAGAAAGCAGACATGTAGTTATGAGTTTTTTTGTTGTTTTTTTTACAGTTGAAAACAAACACATCGTTGAAAGAGGTAAGAAACAGTTGAAGAATTGGAAAGATAAAAGGATGATTCTATGAAATACACAATAATAAGGACAGCCGGTCCAATTAATTGCAGCAAATTCCGGCTGGAGTGAAGTTGAATAGATTGAATCAACTGCAGAGAAAAGTGTTCGAAGTTTAAGTTTACAAGTATAAAAGTTAAAAAGACATGACAAAAGTAGAAACAATAAAAACAAAAGCAAAAAAGTGTGAAAATATTAAAATAATGAAGGAAAAGCAGAAAAAGTGTTTTAATGGTGGTAGAAATGGATGGAGAAATAGTTGTGGTAGTAGTGTAGCAGCAGCGGTGAGGGTAGGGAGGGAGAGAGAGAGAGAGAGAGAGAGAGCGAGAGAGAGAGAGAGAATGTATTTATGCATGTGTGTATGGGTGTAAGTGTGCGTGAGTGTGTGAAGTGTGAGCCAGATGAGGGTAGTGAGAGAGATACTGATAAGTTGGATTGACTGGCTTATTACACTGAAGAGAAGGGCTGAGATGAACACACAATTGCATCAGCTGGAACAACACAAATACTATAAATGGTATCAGTGAGATAATGATACGAGACGTTGGAGGAGGAATAGCTGAACATATAGAGGAGTATTATATATCAGTACCATTAAAACTGTGGGAGCTACAGCATTTTTTTAAATATCTGCTTTGCTTTCTCTCAGTAGGCTATTTCACAATGTTTTTAATGACATGCATTGGAAAGTGTAAAATCATAACTGCAATATCTGAAAAAGAACAAAAGGTATGAAAAAGCTGAATAAAAAGAAAGCTCCAAAAGTGGTGATCTGTTTAAAGTTTGATGTGAGATACAGGAATCACTCACTTATTACACTGAAAAGGCAGGCTGATATGAATAGACAGTTGGAAAAATACAAAGAATACTGCAAATGCTATTACGAAGATAATGAAATGAGCAGTTTGAGGAGACATAGATGAACATTTTCATCTATTACATGAGTTTTTATGTTCAAAATTGTGGGAATGGTGACAATTCAAATGTGTGGCTGTGTTGTCAGGCGGACTAACAAAGCCTCTCTTGCACAAGATATTCCTGGGGAACAAAGGCTCAATGCTTAAAAATTATGAGTCATATCACTTTGAAAATGGAGAACAAAAATCTCAACATTGTGATACTAAATTTGTGTATATTTGTTTGAGGTAATGACAATCTAGACAAAAATCGACAGTTAATTTGTATGATTTGAAAAGTACGAAAGATATCAAAATGTTGAATACACGCACCAATGTCCTATTTTGAAGTTTGAATGAAGTTTCTAGTTGAAAGTATGTGGAAGTAGTTAGGTGCAAAAAAACCTACAGAATAATAAAATAAAGAAAGCATGAAGAGAACATATGTGTAATTGCTCAGTCAGCAATCACACAATAATCTAAGCCACTAAAGCTGATTGTGAGGTTCAAGCTGTAATGGCAATGTTAAGGATTTAAAGCCATCGAGGGTCTAGAGCTGCAAGGGAATGGGCACTACAGTTCTCTCTCGTTTTATTTAATTAACTTCTTTCGACTGAACATGGCAACCCCTGTCCTATTATTTGTTCCAGCCAATCAAACATTAGCCTGACCTCAGATTTTGTTCCTGAGGAATCCTTTCTTCCTTCCCTAAGCGCAAAGAAGATAATTTAGATCCCTGATAAAGGTCATAACATTTAATAATTCAAGGCTTTACAGGTCTTACATACCTTGTTTTCATATAATATAGCAATGTGTTTGATCCATAAATAAATCTGAAAAGCTGTGCATTAGTGATTTGACTCTGGGCTGGCTTAGCTCATATCTAGTTATGGTAAGGGAAGCCTCCTCTTTTAAGTGCCCCACTCTCTTGTGGGGCCCCACAGGGGTTTCTCCTGGGTCCTCTACTATTTTCCATTAATATGATCCCTCTAGGGCATTTAATCTGCAGACACAACACTGATTTCCATTGTTATGCTCATGACACACACCTGCATGTCCCAATAAAATCTGGCACGACAGACATGTCCTGCATCATCTCATGTCTGTCTGACTTAATGTCAGACAGACATGAGTTTCAGATTTTCCTTCAGAGATTCAGATTTTCCTTCAGCTAAATGAATCCAATTCTCAACCTCTCCCACTTCATACTGGATAGCTGCTATGGCTAGTTATGCTGCACTCAGTTTAAGTTGGAATAACCTTTTGAATGACTAGATGCAGGAAAAAAGTTTCTGCACATCAGTGAAGTCCTTGTCAGTCAAAACACTGCTGGGAGCTTCTTCTATTTTTGCTTGCACCACAGCCTGATTTGAGTTGAACATGTCTACTTTGAATCAACCTGGCAAGGTGACCCAGCACCAGACATGGTATGGGAAAACAAACATGAGCCTACAGACCTTATGAGGCTCAGAAAGCAAAACCACACCGTTTTTTTTTTTGTTTTTTTTTAAATGTATGTGGTTCTATTATTGCTTTCACATCTTTACTATGTAGTATTTCCAGATTAATTTTTTCTTCATGGGCAACTAACACTCCAACTCAAAGAACAAAGCAAAAATACAAGGACAGACAAAGAGATACACCAAAGGAACCCAGAGGGAAAAGAGCCTTATCAGCTGCCACGGCGGGGTGTTTATGCTATCGATCTGTCTATCAAGGAGGCAAATCATGAGGAAGTCCAGCCTGTAGAAAAAGCCGGCAGGAAGATCTAACCACAGACAAAATATAAGCGCAGGTTACTTTATAGAATATATATTTCTCCAGGTTGCCTGTAGTTCACTCATAACCTGGGCCTTGGCTAGATATCTTCAGTATTTTGCAAAGCCTTGACTTCTCCAATTTTGTCTTTTCATTAAATGAGCAAAGAAAGTCCTGGATTTAGTTGTAGTGTCTCAACTAGGCTATCAAAAAATCCTAGCAATGTTCAATCAGTCTAAATCTACATGGTAAAGGAAATGACAGCAGAGTAAGGAATTGAGAAAATCAGCAGAGCTTTATTTAACGTTAGATATTTACTGGTATATAGGGTGTGACAACCAGTGAGATTTACATTCACAGCAGTGAGACAGAAAAAGCCAATGTGTGAATGAGTTTTCTGTGTGAATAGCCACTAAGCATAGCCTGTATTTCCCTACTTACCCTAATTATGTTTTCCCACTTCACACTTTTAGCAAAATAATAGTGTTACACATCGTAGAAATTTTTGCATTTTCATAATGTCTATTTATTTAGTTTACCATGTAGTCGTATTCTTTGTGTACTCTATTTTGGTAAAACGGCAGTTGGAAACAACTTTGATGTCGAGAATTGACACCATTGGCCAGAATACTACAGTGAAGGATGGGTGACACAAGATAAGTCTTCTGTCTGCAACATCTCACTGCTGTATCTGTTTCAAAGGACTCATCTGGAATTAACTGATAACCTAAAACTGATACTCTAAACAGGGGATGGGAGGGTGGAGGGGCGACACTCAACTGAATTCTGCATTGGTTCATCCACGTTTTTAGAGAAAATAACTTGTCTATGTTGTGACTGCAATTGAATTGTCAGATACGGGCGCTCTGGTGGCTCACTGTGTAGAGCATGGACCATGTATTATCACTGCAGCGGTGCGGGTTTGAGTGCAACCTGCACCCTTTGCTGCATGTCATCCCCTCTCTTTCCCCTATCCTGTCTGTCTGTCTCCAGGGTCACTGTTGAATAAAGCAGAAATGCCAAAAAAAAAAAAAAAAGGTCAGATACAATTTATTCCTACACCAACCTGCAACCTCAAAAATCCAAGGGAATAGGGAGCTTTGTGAAGGCTATGAATCTAGGGACAAATAATGACTTATTGGAACCTACAGTTGAAAAATATTGGTATTGGCCTTGTAAAACCTACATAGTTCAATCCTAATACAGATAGTTGTAACTTGCTAAACGCTTAGAGGGACTGTTCATCCATTTTTAAATATTTTATATTATTTCACTGACGCCCTAAGTGTTATGCATGACAGTCTTCCTCTCATCATTCCTACTGTACAGGTTACTGGCTGGATGGCCAGTAACCTACAAGCTTCCTGCCATTATTTAGATATAAGTCCTAGTTAGATTTTTTTTTTTCAAATGACTGCCTAACCCTAACCCTAATCCCCCAAAACAAGGTTTAAACAACACTTTAAAAGTGTTATTGTCTGAAAAGAAATGCACATATGATTAACTGTGATTATATTCCAATGTCTTATGCTGGGTTAAGTATACCTTTACACTCAGGATTGGCTCAGGTTGGCCCATGTCACACGAGGCAAAGGTTTGTTGAGAAGTTACTTAAAAGCCATTTTAGAACAAAATTACAATACTGAATTCTGTTTGTAATCTCATCATATAACCACATGGCCTCCCCATCTCTCAGTTTATCATGACAAACGTGGAAGTCAATTACAGGAATTGCCCTCTCCACAGCATCTTTGTAACTGCCTTCACTGTGTTAATCTAATTACCCTAGCGCACAGTATGATTCAATTGCTGAGGCAGCTTGTGTGTGTTTCCCATGGCATTAAAGTCCCGTCAGATAGAGACCTGGGCACTGACAGAAGAAAAACACTTAGATACTACTGACAATCCCTTCAATGATCACAAGAAGTCTGAAAAATCAATCTGATAGACAAGCTCTGTTTTTTTGTGGGAGAGACAAGGGACAAAAAGAAATATACATGGAAATAATATATAGTATTGCAAACACAATCTGCTGGGTGTGCTTTATAGTTTTTCAGCTGTTGTAGACCTGATGAGATGACAAGCTGATTAATCAGTTAAAGGGGTCTTGGCTGACCAAGATTGTGGGTGGCCGTTCAGGTTGTGGTTGACTGATTTAGGTCTTGCATATTGTTTGTTGGCTTTGGTGTAAGCAGACTTTATCCTTTGTTGAGGATGTAACATAGCAGACTTTGCTAAGTTTATGTTAGCTGTCAAGTGAGCCTAGTTGTTAAGCTGTAGTAGTGAATTAATGTCCAGGGTTCCCAACATGCCCTAAGGTACAATTCCGCCATTATTTTTTTATACTGTAAATAAGTGTTCCATGGCCTGAGGTGTTCTTACTTTCTTTTTTGTTGATGTTGCTTTTCTAAAGGGGTGGACAGCTGAAAATCATCTATGCAATGAATGTGTGAAACAAGTTAGAAAATTTATCTTGCTGAATTCCTGAAAGTAATATTAAATGACCCATTCTATAGAATTCCTTTATTTCTGCAGATAAATTGATCAGAGTTCCTGACTTTCACTGCCTGGGATAGCCTACACTTTTCAAAACTCCAAGACCAGTATAAACCCTGATTATTGGTGATTTAATTTCATTACATAACTTGCCAAGATGCTCAAGCATGGAACAAAGCTTTAGACCTATTTCACTGGTTGTTTAACCTCTTAAATCAAAGTTTGCAAGTATCATTGCATGTATAATTTTCCTTACATAATTTATTTGAATAAATTCACTGGATTTCCGGGATCAGGGAAAGGCTCTCATCTTTGTTTCTACTAGGGATGGGAATCAAGAAGCAGTTCCAGTTGAGAACCAGTTAAAAACTATCCAATCCATCCGAATTGCCTTTGAGCTTATAAATTCCTTTAATTGATGCATGTTTTTCTGACAGTTGCACACTGCAAATTAGCCTTTTAAGAAAAGGAGCATTGTAATTTATTTTAACATGTTCAAATGTTATTAGGCATACATGGTGGTCACACAATGTGGTTGTGTGTAGCTACTGGTCATACTGTAACCTACACTGAAGGCACAGACCTGTGCTTTCTACACTGTTCAGACTCGCAGATAATAAAACAGTCGCATTGATGCCAAAAACCTGCGTAGGCCTGCTTTTTTTCCCACACAGAAAATTGATCAGGAATCAGTAAGGGAATCGATAAAGAAATCGGACTGATAAGCAGAACTGATAATGGTACGGGCATCAATAAAATCTTAGCAATTCCCTCTGATAGTTCCTACAGGTTGCTGTGTGATCACAGAGAGATTTATATTGTGTCAACTGTGCAAGCCCACTATCAAAACCACTCTGATGTCCAAGATAACCCTGTAAAACACATTAAGCATTACTGTATTGTGGTAGTAGCTAACTGTACCTGCTGCTTGCACCAACCAATGGCACGTGCACTGGATGACACAAGCAGTTAAAGCAGTCAGGTGCCCAGAAGATAGAGAACCCTGTCTAAGTTAACAAACGCTAATCTGATTTCTACAGAGCCTATGTCTATTGAACCTGGCTAGGTTAGGAGGTCAGGTAGAGGACCATGATGTATGAGATGAAACAAACCCCAGGGGGAAACGGAGTCCTTGCATTAGATAACTGCAAGGAAAGCTCAAATTTAAATATGAAATGCAATTGCAATTCCAGTATGTAAAAAGGACATTAAATTTAATGAATGAAAATATTAAACCAGAAGAGGTCACTCGGTAGGGTGCAGATCCCCTCCAGGCCTGTGTGGGGACACAATATCTATATAAAGTAGATAGTTGTTATTAATTTGTGCCACAACTGGTCGTAGAGAGAGGGTGAGAGGGGTTTTCCATGATGGCTTTGATCTTGTCCCTTGTCCAAAGACCCGAGAACATTAGGTGAATTAGTCCGCTGACATATGAAACAGCGACGGCTGTTATAGGCTATCGAACCTATTTTAACTCCCGTTTGTTGACAGATTCCATCAACCTCTGACACTGTTTACAGTTTTGTTCTCCCATGTGTCTGCTCTGTGGTCTGTTGACTTTCTTCATCAGCAGTGTGTTTTATAAACTCGTCCAGAAAACACAACACACCTCCTGGATTTTTACACCCGCCATCGGAGCAAGTGAGGGAGGGAAGTAGCAAGAACAAACATTTTCAAAGTTTCTGAATAACTGCAACCACAAGAGGTTCTTCATCATACAGTCATAACTGTGCACTAAAAATTTTAGGCTGATAGGCCAGTAGTTTACAAGATTAGCCACTGACAGACATATAATCACCTGGTGGAGATAATTAAAGACAGCATTATGGGGTATGGTCAAAATAACACCCATGCAAGTCAAAGCTCTGCATGATACTTCTGCACAATTCATATGGGAAGAAAATGTAAAAGACTATTCATTCAACAAGATACCTACATATCAAAAACCCTGCTTTATGCAGGCTGGTAAATTACACTAAATTAGCCACCTGCAGCCCAGGAACAGTACAAACACAAAAGGCTTTCAAACTGTCCTGCATGCAAATGTGACTCATTCATCATGTCAACGAAAACAGCCTTTTCTGTGACAGAAAGATGAAGCATGATACAGAACACTACTAGTCACTTCTAACTACAGACAGAGCGAAAGACAGATAAGGAGAGAGACTGAAGAGTCTTTTGTCTCCATTTGCAGCTATTTTTGACTGTTAGCCTTTCTCTACTCCAAGTCTGATGAAGTGCAGCCATTGATCTAACTTTAGCCACCGTGCATCATGATTTTAACCAAAAACCTGTCAGCTGAGAAAGAGAGAACTAGAGAATAAGAAAGACAAAGTGTCTGTGCAATTTGGGTCACACCAATATCTGTGGCTTACAATAAGAATGGGATACAGTAAAAACTGATATGATGCAGTCTGATTGATTGCGTATTTATTTTGGAATTGATCAGTACTACACTGTTTTTCTGTACTTTCAACTGAGTTTTAATCTCCAGTGATCCTCATGCGGTTTCAGAGGCTTTGCAACACTTACAACAACACAGTTCTGATATTGGCACACAATATCAGCTACGGGTGGCTCCAAAAACTGAACCCATACTGACTGAACCTTTAGTGTGTGTGAAAGACAGTGATGCCAGGAGCGGAGAGGCAACATGCTCAATTTACTGGGTCACCATAAAATGTCATTGGAAGTGAGGGAATAAGCAATATGCAGCCTTCACTGAAAAAAAGGACGGATTTCTACAGACCAGCATCCAGGCTCATGCTTGTAAGCTGTGTCACACCACAAAAAAAACAAACAAAAAAAAAAAAAAAACTGACTACTGGAGTGCCTTGAATTTCTTTTAACTTCCACAGAACCTTGGGTTGCGATGGGGGCATTCTGGGTGAAAGAGGCCTTCTGACAACAGTTTATGAGGACTTTAGCCTTGGCTTAGCCTTTGACTACAGGTAAACCTGGCACTGACATAATCTCACAC
>OMKZ01042485.1:0-11707 GCA_900302535.1 Neoniphon sammara
GAGAGCACAACGCAAGAGAGCTTATAACTGCAGTGTTTTTTTTTTTTGTTTTTTTTTAAAGGGGGGCTGGTAGTGGATTTGTTCAAGAAAGGGATTTGGTTCGGGAGAGTTGGGAGAAGCTAGGATTTGATGAGATTTACACTTTTTTTTTTCTGGACCAGAAATGCACATCCACAATCAAGCAAAGCCTGTGTAAGCGTGTTAGCCCCTTCTGCCTGGAGCAACGGGAACTTTTTCTTTTTCTTGGACAGACAGTGTTCTCTTCTTTCGCCCTCTTTGCTCTGGCTCAGCGTCTTACTCAGGGCAGCAGCAAGAACCGCGTCTACATTTTTTCCCCGTACCTCGACATGTAGCCTGCAGGCAGCGCCGTACTTGCAACCAAGGTGAAAGTTTGCCCGAAACCAAACCAGTCAAAAATGTCCCTGCGGCTCTGCATTGTTCTTTTACAGACTGAGTTGTAAACAGGGGCAATCGGCAAAAAAAGGCAATAGAAATATTTTCCCACAAGGCAACACAACCGATCATGTGACATTTTTAAACCAATAGCAGACAGTCGTGCTGTGGGTTCAGGTGAGTCCACAGCAAGCCGGTGCACAGTGTGGAGGCTGCAAAGGTCTCCTTTTGTATGAACCGTTTTGATTCTGCAGAAAGTGTGCTGCCAGCTTCACACACCCCTTCCATCCCCCTCCTCCATCCTACCACCCACCCATCCCCGCGTATAACACCCTCAGAGTTCGGTGCTGTGTTGACACACCTGTTCCCTCCTTTCCTCACCCATCCTCCCCTCCACTTGCTCAAATTACCACAAACTCTCTGCTAATCTCACACATCTAACTTCTGCTACTGCCTCCAACTGCACAGCCAGGCCTCACACACAGGTGCACACACGCGCACACACACAAATAAGCATGCAAGTGTGCGTGCACACACACTAATGAACATACAAGCATCCATGCACTAATTAACATGCAGGTATGCATGCACACACAATATGTGTGCAGGCGCACATGCTAATGCACACCTTAAAAGCTCTACATCTCTATCACTCACACACACACAGACAATGACATCCATGTCAGCGTATGCATGTGGCAATATGTTTGAATAAATACAGACAAAGTGCAAAGGAACTTGAAATATAATTCTTTTTCACAACCATATGCCTTGCATTCTTTTATGTTCTACTATCTTTAGTATGATGAGCTGAAAAACATGCTAAAATGCCAGTTATTTCTGCAAATGTCTTGCAGTAAATCTTGAAATACAGAGGTTTTTAAAGCATGTGTTTTTTGGAGCACCTCAATAACCTCTGTACAGGTCTGGTCTAGTTTCAATGGGCCTACATCAAATGATTCAAATGAACCATTCAATTAGTCAGTTTAGGCCTAACAGCCACTTCATGACACAGAATATTAGCAACTGGAGTGTCTTCTTTTTAAAAGCTGGAATAATTGAAATCACAAAATAGATCATTTAGACTCAACTGACAAAAATGTGGAAAAAAAATCATGTAGAAACATGTAGACTCAAGCAATAAATTGCATGCTTATTCCATGCAATTGTGATTGACTCCAAATGCTCCTCCCTTAAATTGTCCCTTGTCAGTCGTGATAAAGCTCTTTAAACAGCTCTTGTTTTTCTAAGGCACCACACAAAACTCTGAGTCTGATCCAGATTCATTTTGCGGATGGGAAGTGCCTTAATGTGTGGAAACCTCCATACGGTTGGTCTCATCTGTCCAAGCCACCTGTTGACATGATAGAGTAAAGCCGTTCAAGAGGGATATTGGTGCCAGGTAAGCACATGGCAAACCGGCAAACAATGACGGTACTGTGGTACAGTTTACGCAAGCATTGTGGTGGCGTTTATGCAAGTGTGTGAATCAGTCTGCACTGTCATAGAAAGATTTGCCACACTGGGTCAAATGTATTAACTGAACATGGGTAGGCCTATCAGTCAAGATGCTTGGGAACATGCTTGGCTGTATATAAAGATGGACGACGTGAGAGCTCCCCAAAAGTGAAGCCAAAACATCTCGATCGCCCCTGGCTGCAGTATAGGTCATAAACCCCGCCCCCTCTATGTTAGCAGATGGGACACAGGCCAAACTAAAAAATCAAACTACACGTCAAATAAATTTTTCCCAAAGATGGTTCCTGTCATTTCAGGTAGTTCTTATTTCACTGATGTATGTTCAAGTGTTCATTTTTCTTTAAAGTTTGGTTTTCATTAGTTATTTGATGCTATAAAAACGGGATGTGACATCTGTGATTGACAGCTGCTCTGAGTGAAGCTGTCGCGGAGCCGGCACCTGTGGACTTCTGCTCAGGAGGTGTATGTGGGAATGTCGAGAGGACATGAACGATAACTTTCCATAACCTTGACTTTTAGCTGTTGTATTTACCTTATCAACAAGCCTTCAGTCGTAGTACAACCAGTGGCAATGACTGTTAAGATTGGAGCAGCTAGGCTAGCTCAAAACTTCAGGGGGCGTGGGCTTGCGATTCAGTCGGGAGATATGGGCGGGACCTCAGTACTCCCCGATCTCTACTGCGCAGACTCTAGCTCCAAATGACATAACCAGGGGAAGATGGTAGCGCTCGTAAACGGGATATTTTGGCTTCACTTTTGTACAGTGGGAAGAAGTGGAGACACGTCGTCCATCTGTGAATTGGTAAATGTTTGTCTGATTCCCAACATTTGTACGACGTGCATCTTGGTGCAGAGGAAAACATCTTGAGTTTCCTATCCTGAGTGTGGCATAAGTTCAAAATGGCCACCATAGGAAGGCCTGTTGAAATGTGATGTTAAAGTGCTAGTGCAACATAACAGGGGATATTGGTATTGTGAAAAATAGTCAAATCCGCATTGACAGTCCATTCTTGGGAGTTGCTATCTTCCTAACAACGTGGAATTTTTCATGCAGTGATGTACGAATGTATTGTGTGAGGGCACAGCTTAGCTGAGCCTGAGCTCAGCTCTGTAATGTAATAACATCAATCAATCGATCAGGTCATGCACACTCACAAACACATGGCAAATCCACAGAGCCCTGTGACAGCTGGGTTTAGTCGGCCGAACAGAGAGCACAGCAGAGTGCAGAGGACAGGAGGCATGAGGGGCATCTTCCTCTTTGCAAACTCTGTCACCCCTACACACACGTACACACACACAAACACACACACAGAGCACACAAAGACAGCATACATGAGGACAAGCACGTTCACACACAAACCCATCGCCCTCTTTCAAAGTTACATAACCACATGGGCAGAGGAGCTCTCATTCTCCACACCTCGATTCTAGTCCTCCTCCCTCTCCTCTCATCTCATGACTCCATCCCGCCTCTCTCTCCTCTCTCTCTCTTTCTCAGCATCTCACACCTCAGCTTTCTTGTCCAGGCCTGAACATTTCCTGAATGACATTTCTACAGAGAAATATTTCTTCCTCTGCCATGAGTCTCCCAGCTATTACAAGGCCCTTTGATGACATGCATGTTATTGTTCTAGAGCCTATTAAGTATAATACAGGAATATACACACACCAAAAGCTCCAGTAGGTGGATGATGTCAGCTCCACCTCTCATCCTTCCCTCCCTGCATCACTCCTCCCTCACTGACACCGGTGACGATGAAGTGGGAGGAGGAAGATGAAGAGGAGCCTCCCTCTCTTTCCTGTCCTCCTCCTCACCCACTGCTTCCTGTCATCCTCCCTCCCAGCCATCCTGACTCAGCTTCTCACACCACCGCCCTCCTTTCTCTCTCTCCTCCCTCCAACTCTCTCCTCTCTTTCAAATCAAAAAGGCTTCAATGAACACGGAAGGTTGGTGACAGCTTTGTTCTCGATCTCCCTCTCTTTCTTTCCAGCCCAAATGCTTTAATCCCAGGATCTCAGACGTTTTGTCAGTATCACTTTTGTAGGAATCAGACTTTATTCTGGTTGAGTGGTGATGTTGTAAAGCAGAGAATGGATTAGTCTCATAATAATCAAAATGTCCTTACTACGTCAGTACTGCTGAAGGCGGATTGAACTCAATGGCAAACTTTGTAAACACTTTCACCAAATGTGTTCTGCAAAGCAAAATTCCATTTCAGTGTCAACTCCAGAGGGCGTGCACATGTGAAAGGAACATAAAGAAGAAGAAGAACAACAACAACAACAACTGCAGCAACAACAACAACAGAAGGGTGAGATAAAAAGGAGATGATGGAGGAGGGAGAAGAGAAAGAATGATGATAAAAGAGAAGAGAAAGACAAAGAAGAAGAGGAGTAGGAGGAGATGAAGAAGAGAGGAAATAATGAAGAAAAGGAGGAAAAAAGAGGAGAAGGAGGTGATGAAGGAGAAGAGGGAAGAGGAGAAGACACCGGAAGAAGGAGATGATGAAGAGAAGAAGAGGAGGAGTAGACAATTAGGAGGGAAATGGGAGGAGATGAACAAAGAGAGGCAGGAGATGATGAAGAAGAAAAGAGGAGGAGGAGGAAGAGGTGATGGATAAGAAGAGAGGAAGGGAAAGAGATGAAGAGGGGATGAGGAGATAAAGAAAGATAGAGAATGAGGAGGAGATGAAGAAGAGAGAGAGGAAGATGATGAAGATGAAAAGAGGAAGGAGGAGAAGAAGCAGAAGCAGGAGAAGATTAAGAAGAAGAAGAAGAAAGAAAGAAAGAAAGAAAGAAAGAAAGAAAGAAGAGGAAGAGCACTGGAACAGCAGTGCGGTCTGACTCTGACAGTGGATTGCATCAGTCGGTGCAAAATTCAACAGCTGAAAACCTGCCAATGGTGTCAAACAGTCCTCCAGGTCTTGAACTGGATCCCGGTCCAACTAAACCGGCGGAGGAACTCACGCCAGGAGCAACATATGGAACTATTTCACATACACAGCCGACAAAGGCAGACACCCAATCCACATCAAACACTCAGCGCATAAAGCCATCCAAGTCGAGGGTGGTCACACGAACACACTGCTTGTTTGCTGTGGGATCGTCACAGTATCCAATTCTATTCAACTGATAGAAAATAATAAGTGTGAGAGCTGGAAATAGATCCTCAATTGTGAAACCACATGAAACAGACTATGACACAAGACCCCGAAGAGAAAGTGACACAAGGTACCATGTTGGTGGCTGTGTGTGTGTGTGTGTGTGTGTGTGTGTGACAGAGACGCAAGCCGAGTGACAGGGTTGTCACAGAGATTGATACCAGTGCTCAAGTCTCTGATTGTTTATGGTTAGGGTTTACCGGGAAATTGCCTGTAACTCTCTCACTCTCTCACAAACACACACGCAGTTATTCAAGGTGACCGTGAGTGTAATAGATAAGCCACTTGATCAGTGTGATCTCCATCAAACACATGACCGCGAGCTGTTTGTTTTGAGAGCCAGATGCCAATAACAAAGAGAATGGGTGAGACACGAGAGACTGATCAACAAAACACTCCATTGCTTTTTACATCCACGTAGTAAAAAGAAAAAGGGACCCTGTAACACACATATCACCTATTGACAAAGCATTTAAAGGGGCACTTGATTTATTACACCCATATTCCAAAACTGTAAACAGCATTGCACCCATTCATTTAGTTGGAGCGATATTGAAATTTGGACTCAACACGGTTATACAAAAGCATGAAATTACGGAAAAGGATGGTAAAAAAAAAACTTCAGGAGGCATATTAATGGGGAACAATTGTTGAGTTAATAAGCTGTCACTTTGCACAAGGTGATGGGGCAGTTTTTCACCAAGAAACTGCAACATTTTTTAAGACCTCTGAGACTGAACTGAAACACTAAAGGCTGTAATTAATAGGTTTAAAGGCTTGCAAGTTGGACTTTCTAGGAACTGAAACAAAAACGGCACATTGCAAGCAATAATCAAACAAGACCAAAGGAAAGTATGGCTGGGAAATATTTTTATATGATACTGCTATTATATGATATGACTATCATATGACATAGACTAGATATCATCTGGGATTTTGGATATTATATCCTGATATGGTCTAAGTGTTGTGTTTTCCTGGTTTTAAAAGCTGGATTACAATAAAGGGATGCAGTTTTCTGAACTTATTAGACTGCTGTAACTGTTCTATTATTTACCTCAACCTGCTTGGTATTAATATTTACAAAAATATCTTGTGTGTAAATATCGGAATATTGGCACAATATGGCTATCGGTCAAAAACGATATTTGCAATATTTGTCCATATCACGTAGCCCAACAGCAAAGTCTTCCTTGGATAATCAATCACACCAAACACTGAGACCAAGTTATGGGTGAAATCATCCTTTAAATAGCTGGAGCACCAACCCTGCATGTTGAGTTGGCTGCCATCTTCAGGCAGACTCATTCAAATGATTCACATTTTGACTGAAAAGCACTGGCCTATTGATCAGCACTCATGAATACTGGCCCATTGAAGAGTACAAGCCTGTTTCTGTCCCTCTGCCTTTCTCCTTTTCATTCATCCGAGTCACAAGTCTCTGAATCTCCTCCTAGGCCTGAACGTGATGATCATACTGGTCATGCTTTCATCCTCTCCACCTCCACCTCCTCCTCCTCTTCATCGCCTGTCCATCCATCCAGCCCTCCATCTGCTCCTCCTCCTCCTCCTCTGTTTGTTTCAACAATCCTCCCTCTCTCCCTCCTTCTTTCCACTCAATAACGTCCATCCCTACAGGCCCTGCAGGGCGGCTGGCAGCCAGACTCTGTTGAATGTGTGTGTGTGTGTGTGTGTGTATGTGTGTAAGGCTACAAGCACGATGGTGTGTGTCTGCTTGTGCATACAAGTCTTAAGTATGATTGTGTGTGTGCGTGCATGTGATGGATCGGATTCATGGCCAGTTGTAAATGTAATAAATCTGAGCAGGCTGAGTGACGGAGAGCCCCAGGTGTGTGTGACTCGGCAGGGTCCTGAGAGACGCCAGCACAAGGGTGTGTGGTGTGTATGTGTGTATGTGTGCCTAAGAGGCCGATTAAAACAGACTGTGTGAGAGGGGTGTGGGGGCGCTTGAGGTGTGTGTTTGTGTGTCTTTGTGAGAGTACTGGTGGGGTGTTAGGGGTGTGTGTGTCTGTGCAAGGGTGTTGAATGTGTGAGGAGCGGTTGAGGTGTGTGTGTGTGTGCATGTGTGTGTGTGTGCGTGTGCATGTATTTGTGTGCGTGTGTTTGGCCCTATTCCCATCCAATTTAGCGGCCATGGTGAAAGCAGCACCTCCTCCACCCAGACAGAAACAGACCCTCTCCTCTCCACTCCCAACTACACAACATAAAGACTGTTAGAGCATGATGTCATGCTTTACCCAACACCAGGGGAGAAGGGGGGAGGAGGAGGAGGAGGAGGAGGGGTGAGAGACATTTTAAATTTAAAAACTCTAATGAGTCACGTAAGAGTTTCATGTGACACCACAGCGCATTCTCCTTAAAAACAGAGAGGATGCAGGGAGGAGTAGAAGGAGGAGGAGGAGGAGGAGGAGGGGAGATCACATAAAACAATCAACAAGCAGCATCAACGCACGAGGTTACATCACTCAAACACATCAGACCGGTTCCTTGCACACAGCAAAGTGAGCGAGCGAACAGCAGAAAAGTTAATAGCACAATGGTTTTAATAAAACTGTCCACACTGCCTGTCATTCTGGCCTCAAAAATCACTCACTTTGAATCTGTTTCAATGACACTTTGCAGGTCTAACTCGCCTCCAGACTGTGGTAACTGGTGGAAAACTGGACTTTCTTGCACTTACTATAGTTTGTTCACACAGACTCTGAGCAAAACTGAACTTTGGTAGAGTGTTGTATAGTTACCTGGACGTGATCTGAGTCCACATGGTGGTGAAATATCCTCAGTCGCTCTGCGCCCTGGGCTGTTAATCCTGGATTTGTATCTTTCTATTCACTTCTGTTGTGTGGCAGAACAAGTCCCAAAATAACAGTTTTAGTACTTAAAGCCAACTCCGCCCCAGTGAATTATGCTAATATAAAAAGCAAAAAGTCCCTGTACCACTTTTTAGGAAATTACAACTTTTTCTTTTCTTATTTTCCTATTTGAATTGGAAAGTAGATCCGGCAGGTAGCGTCTGCAGAGAACTTCCACATAACTTTGCGCCAGGAAGAAACAACTTGACGGTGCTTTCACAAATCATTGTAATTCCATAATACCAATTATGAAAGAGATTTGCTTTACATGCTCATTTCTAGTTACTTTTAAGTATATTTGCATCTCCCTGAAAACTAATTCTAATTAGTTAAATCCACCAATATATCCACTAAATTAAACTAATTCATTATGGGGTAAAACAACCCTGTATGAAACACACAAAACGAATCAATAGATGCAGGAGCTGAATACACCAATTAGACAAAAACAAGAAGACAATATCAAGATAAAAAAGAATGCAAACAGACAGCCTGATGTACTGGTAGGGGCAATTATTAGCCATGCCCTATGGAATGGAGAGATTTACATGTGGATGACCTGCAGATGTTCAATCAGACCATAAGTGCCTTGATAATACTGTGTCCAATCCACAGCCCACTGCCTGAAAACGGCTACAACACACACTGATAAGACTACAAGGATATGAGTAAAACTTTTTAACTACCGGCTTGCACATTGAGCTGGGCATACTGTACAGGGCAGGAGACCAGAGGCCCTGCTTATAAGGAGGCTGAGTGAATCAACATGCTGCATTACCTGCCAGTGTTTAGTGAGGGACTAAAAAAGCTATTATGAGAGCCACAGCACCTGAACCAGACCAACAACAGCTGCACAGACAAAAAATTAAGAGCTGCAGGACAAGCAATATCACGGCTTAATCTCGCGTTAGGATTTAATTTCTCAGTGTATATAACAAGATCCGTGAGAATGGGCAGATTTGCTGCCAAATTGGCTAATTAGTCCGCGAACACTCCGTCAATTCATTCATTAATTAATGGTAGCTAACGTGCTAACTGGCAGCATTTAGCGCTACAGGACGTGACATTGCCCAGTTGTAGTGTTACGACTGTTTAATGCCTCTAATAAGGTGATACCAAAGCACTTAAAGCAGCAATGAGATGCACACTAGCTAACGAAAGCTAGCTTACTATGCAAACAGTCGTCCGCGTCCTCGCATTAACTTACCCAACCAGCCCAACTTTATCTCGTCCACCAAGCGCATTTAATCTCTGATACCGGAGTTCAGCTCGACACAAGGTCATAACAATTAAAACACCTACATCTTCTCCTTAAAATTTTCATTAAAAAAATGACATACAACAACAAAAGTGAGTCTTACCGTACTGTACTTTAGGTTCCTAGACACATCACTTCTGGCACCGTAGAAACAAATAGGGCCATGATATAACGGACCGCCCACTCTCCTTGACATCGGCTATACTGTTGCCTTCAAGTACCTTTCGTAAGCTCCTTCGTTCTAACTGGCGGGCGGAAATATGACTTTTTGCGCATTCAAGTGTTTTCCACATAATTGGAATTCTGTGCTCCAAACCAAGGATTTGTATTGCTTATAAATAAACCAATTCTGCATCTAAGACATTTTAAGGCCTAAAATTCAGATTATTGGATTTTAGACTTTTTAAGGACCCGCGGAAACCCTGTACTAAAGCTGTAAGCTGGTTAGCAGTGGTCGGTAGGAAAACTTGGAGGCAGACCTGTGAAAACCAAAGAGTTTATGCTGTAAATTAATTATATGTCTGCGCTGTGGTGGACTGGTGGCCTGTCCAGGGTGTTTCCCCGCCTTCTGCCCTCAGTATGCTGGGACCCTAACTAGGATAAGTACTGAAAATGAATGAATGAATGAATGAATGAATGAATGTAAATAAAGGCAGAATTCCTACAGTTGTCAGGGGCGACTAAGTATAAATGTTTAACATTTTACAATCTATCAAATATCTCAATTAATGACGAGAAACTTGTTTTGTTGAAAAACTGAATGAAGACACACAACAAGACTGTAAAATGAAGGTAATGCCCACACTGAATGGTGATGTATTCCCGTTTCTATACCTTAGCAACCCCTGGTATCGGTGCTGATACAGGCTAAAATGGAGTATCAATATTGGAGATTTTACCCAAGACTTGATTTTCTGCATTTTGGCACACAGAAGCCTGTCTTTCTCAAGAAAAAAATAGTACAGAAGCATCCCTACTCTCAAGACATTTTGCAAAGTGATACTGTCAGATGTCTGCTCACTCACAGTGTTGAAGAAAAGGGAGTCACGTGGGACCATAGAACACACATCGACATTCACACACAGTGAAAGCACCATTCAACAACATGATGCTGTTCCTCTAGAGAGAGAAAGAAAGAGAATAGTACTGTGGTCACTCGAGAAAAAGGGATGTGGGACAGTAATGTAACAGTAAAAAGACTGTCCACATCAAAACAGTCACTCCCATGTACCCACACTGTTTCTTTTTTATCACGCACTGAGGGAGAAAATCCCACAACATCTGCCATTTGGTCACAACTTCAGTCTACAGTGCCTCGCAGTAACACCATGCATTTTTAGTATGGGTGACCCCAGTGGGAATCAAACCTCTAACCATGACAATGCTGCAGAAAACCTCAGGAAGGGTAGAAAATATTGTTGTAAGGCTGTGTTTAAAGCCTGACCATCGCACAAACAACTAAAATCAGACAAACTGGTATCAGCCAGAGGAGGAAAGAATTTAAAACACCATTCATGCACCATTTCTCCATCATTAACCCTTAATGGACCATTAAACATTAATCACAGCACTAATGAAAAATGTGGTGAAAAGACTACTTAAGATACTAAGATACTATGCCGCACATTCAAACCTTACACCTTAGGCTTCCGAACTCCTAGCCCACGTTACAGGCATGACAAACAGAAAAATACTTTTATGCTGTGCTAAATTATAGGAATTTCCTTGCTAATGTGTGCAATTAAAGCTTGTTTTCTTTTCCTAGAAGAATAGAAGAAGGCCTAATCCCCTTAGTATGTTTTCTTTGCTGAGGCAGTGGGGAAGAGACCCAGGTCAGCAAGGTTTCATATTTGGGAGTCTTTACTGCAACCACCTCTGTGCTCTCAGTGAAAAGCTTCCACACTGTAAGTTAGACTACACAGACCATCACAGAGTGTACGCACATGAACAGTTTATACACACTGGTCGGGAATTTCAATATGTTTGCATATGTCAAACACGCTGTTGTTCCGAAAAATAAAGCTCAAACAAACATACTTGTACTGCACAGACAAAACAGGAATGAAGGACATCCTGCTGCAACCAAACAATAAAATCAGACGGGTCAAACACTGGGCAAAAAGTCCAAAAGGTGGCAAACCACACATACAGACACATGCATTGTCTTACCTGGTTACAAGGGTACTCACATTTAAAGGAATACTCCAACATTTGGGGTAAAATATCCTTTCTCCGACTTATGCAGACTGAGACAAGATGTTCGATACCATTTTCATCTCTGTAAGTCCACTGGCTTAGTTAGCATTTCATGTTAGCTTACCATAAAGACTTGAAGTCTGCTTGGGTCATTAGCTCCATCAGTGTAAAAAAATGACCATTACAGCAACTCTGTCTTATTTACACAGTGTATCACTCATGTGTGTTACACAGTAATGAAATTAATGTCTTGGATTTTTTTTTTTTTTTAAATGAGAGTCGTTTTAGGAGAAGCTATTACTTATGGTTCCTACCATCGATAGTTCCTACTATCAACTTATCAA
>OMKZ01042497.1:0-14802 GCA_900302535.1 Neoniphon sammara
CATAAATACCATTATGGAGGAGGAGGACTCTGATGGAGAAGAAACGCGGAGGAGAAAATGGAGTGAATGAATGGATTCTGAAAATAGAAATTGTTTTGTCGAGGTTAAGCAAAAAATAGCTACAGCAACGAGAATGGAAGAAGCATAGAGAGTTGTAGGGGGGAAAAAATCAAAGTAAATGTCTTTCTCCTGTTATTTAGTCACAGCTAATTTGTTTCTGAGTGGGAAATTTATTTTGGAAAAGAAAAGAGAATACATGGGGGGGTTCTATTTTCCCCTCTTTCTTCTCTGCCAGTTTATGAGAAGATGGTTCAAAGCCGATCAATTGAGGCTGGCAGGTGTGACTTGGATGGGCATCCATGAAGTCGAGCATGGGACCCCCACTGGTTAAGCTAATACACACACATGCACGCGCTCTCTGACGTCCAGCTGTGCGGTCTAAACACTGCTGTTGACGAGGGCACCTCTGTGCAAGTCAATAGCTGAGCGTTGTAGCAGCATGCTATTTCTGGGTCAGCTGGGATAAAGTGGGATACCTATTTCCTGGATGTGGGCGCTCCCTGTGGTTACACTGCAGGAGGTTCTTGCTAATGGCGCTGTTTACCTGAGCTGTTAGGGACAAGGCTATCATCACACCCACACACGAAGGCACAGCACACATGCCCGCACCGGCATGTACCCACACGCTCGCTCAATAATCTCTCCCTTCCCACTCAAATGCACATCACTAACACACACACACCTCCATGACACCCTCTCATCAATCACCCTATCTACCCCTCCTCTCTGTTCCCCTTAAATCCCCTCCCCTGTGTCCCTGATTGGAAAACAGGGGCCCCAAATTAATTTAGTTACAGGCTTTTTTATGAATGTGCAGCCTTGGCTTAGCTGCAGAGGGGCAGAGGACCTACAGAGAGGTCACGCTTCATAACACATAGGCAAACAGCGGAAAGGAGAGGAGCTTGATCAATGTAAAAGGATTCCATTAAGCCATAAATGCAGCTATTGAGGAATTACACTCTATCCTGCTCTCACTGATGCATTTGTTATTGTTACTTTTGTAAGAGGACAATTCTTCAGTATGATATATTGTCATTTCTATATGCCATTATATAATTATTTTGTCTTGGAATAAGGGGGTTCGCTAGAGACCCTTAAAACCTGCGGCCATACGAGTGCATCCCCTACAAAGACATAATCTAGGCCATCGGTGAAACGCAATTTCCAGTAGGCGGTTTCCGGCTAATGCAGAGATACAATCAAAATGACAGAAATGACAAATGGTCCCAATCTTTGTATGAAAGCAGAGCAAAACAAAATTTAATGGGGGTCGATTGTAGGTTGGCAGGTGTAATGGACGTCACACATCAGCAGAGTTCAGATAATCAGCATCAACCGTGAATTCCAGTTCTAGCAGATTCAATTTTTAATAGGACAGTTTCTCAGTATAGTAAATTTGAAAGTGGCTAAATGAGACAGAATAAATTAGTGCCACTGTTATGGAATCACAGAGACCCCCGGAGGCCATAATGACACAAGCCATAAAACTATGAGCAGCCAATGCATTCAGCATTCAACAGCATTCAACAACAAACAAAGTTGATTAAATAGGTTGTTGCCACAGCAAGAGCTCCAGGCTGATTAAGCATTTGTTTTCACTCGCTAACAAAAAGAGTTTGTTGTGTTTTAAGATCCGCAGGTAGCTTGGATACTCCTGCGGAGGCACTCCATCAATAAAGTGGGACCTTAACAAGCATCTCATTGAATTACAATATGAACCAAAGGCACACCAGAGCCTTTTTATTCTTAGACAGCTGGTAATGCTGTCTTTATAACTTTCCAATTATGTTTTCGCAAAAAGAAAGAAGCATATCAAAAAGTATACTGCAATAAATATTTAGCAGTGAAAGCAAAATACATGGAGAGGGTACTCTTACATGCATGCAAGCATATACATGAGCTAGCACACTCGCATATGTGCTCTCTCTCACACATACAGATGCATGTGCACACAAACCCTCATCAACTAAGATAAACCGGTGCTACCACCCATCTACACGAGCTATGAAAACCACATGAATGCTCAAATAGGTATTTAACATTTCCACCAGCCGCCAAGACATCACCATTAACATTCTATAACCACCGTTAGACATTAGCATCAATCTGTGCCACCACAACACAATTGCTCCTTTGGCTGCCATGATCATGTGGAATTAAGATGGGAGGGGAAAAATATCCCCAAGGACATCAGTCTTTTTATTTACTTATTCATGAAAGAACTTATTTATGCATCAATTTCTGAGGAGAAGTGATGATAACCTCTAGTATCTCGCACCAACACTTGGTGAAGGAAAGTGGCATCAATTTTAGCATAACTGAAATCAGCCAATGGCGTTTCAAGTGCACATAGTAAAAGTGGCCATCAGAATGGGATCATCATGGAAATCTGTCCATGGAAATGTACTTCTCCTATTGAGGTCAGTAAAGGTCACATCGCACAGGTCTAGATAAGCCACTGGTTAACAAGTTGTGCACACTGGCAATTTAGAAAATTATTGCATTGGTCAGGATCGCTGATGTAGAGCTATTTTTGACTGTACCAGGGCCTTGCTGATGGAGCACATTGCTAGAGCCTTCAAAAACGCAAACTCGTGTAAGTCACACTGATGCTTATTTGTGAAACCAGTATTTCTGTACATTAAACGCATATTAAAGAGAATATCAAAAGCCTTATCTTATCAGCTATACAGGTCACACATTAGCTGGATAAGTTTAGCCCTGATGAATGTAAGAAAAGGTAAAATATCCAGCAAGAAGCTACCATTGTCTGTGACCTTCAGAGATCCTGGGATGAATTGGGAAAAAGTTATCATACCATCTTCTTTAATGCCGTGGGTAATATAAAGGTGCAGGCAAATGCGGGTGGGAGAAATTGCCATCACAGCATGAAGTATATTCAAATTCACTGGGTACCATGTCTGGAATGTAATTCTATTCTTACAAATTATCCAGTAGAATCTGCTGTTAAATTATTTTTTAGAACGCTCTGTCTACACACAGCATGCTATATATGCCTGCAAAGAGGCACACAAGAGACAGAGAGCAGGGGAAGAAAAGAAGAAAGTGTCCTTGAGCTGTTGTGTATTTTTATTTTATTTATTTATTTATTTTTTTTTTTTTTGCAAGAGACGGCCACAAAGAAAAATCAGTAGCGGACAGCAACCACAGTCTGCAGACACTATTGCCTTGGAGACAACACAAGGACATTTTGTTTTGCTTCGCCAGCTTCCTCTTTCTATCCGAGGGGACAGACAAACATCCACCTGAGTTCAAGAGCACCACCGAGGTGAACAGGACTTTGGTATGCTAAGAGCGACGTGTGTGTGTGTGACCTTACAGGAGCACTTGAATGCCTAAAACAGTTTTGGTTGGGAGTGTTGTTATTGTCCAGGAAAAATAACTAAATAAATAGACAAATAAATAGACAACCCCACAAAAGAGCTTTGGAAATATGATTTCAAATTATAAGAGTGGCCTCTTCCTTTTGTCTTGTTGGCTAGTATTTCCTGTTCAGCTTCACTAAGTGAGTTCATCGTCTGAACGGAACCAGTCAGTACATATTCTTAATTACAACTGCATTGTGGGAAGACAATATTCAGTGTCGCCTAAGATGTGTTCAGATAGTTGCTTTATGATGCATAACAAGGTCTGAGAATAATTCAGTAAAGACCTCAGTTCTCAAAGTAATTTGCCAATATTTAAGAATCATCACATTCTCAAAAGGTATTGAATATGATTAAAAATTCGCTTTGCTATATAGCCTGATTTCAGGCCTTAAGTCAATATCCAACCTTTTCCTCCATGAAAGACAAGAGGAAACTTCACTATACACCCAAGATTCCTCTCTCATCTAAACACCAATTCCACTCATCATCTACACTCTGCTTCAATTGCATAAAATCCCCCTCGCAAAATGCATGAAGCCTGTTTCCACCACACACACAGCTTTGTGCTTCATTTCAAAGCATTCATTTCTAACTAATTAGCCTCTCTCTCTGTATCCCAGGGCTCGTGGCTCCCACAATTAGATAAGCCCCTTCTACTTTGCTCCAGGAAAGAACCTATGCTATTTTGAAATGAATCCAGTTTATATGACTTGCCATTTCCACACCAAGAGTGGTCTCGCCAGCTCTCAAAAAGTTCTGCAGTCTTGAGATCAAAAGAGGTGGAAAAGGCTTTTGGGGGTAAAAATGAGAAAGCGTCTTGACAGGAAAGTGTCTCTACCAGTTTAGTGTTGAACCCAATTACCTCCTAATTTTAGCTTTTGCACCTTGACACATGGTCATATCTTCTCTGGTCACTTCCATAGACTGTAGAGAATAATGGACAAAGTGACTGTGACGTCACCCATTGACTTTCTCCTAGCCTGTTTGAAGCCTTGGAAATCACATTTCTGAAGCTTGAAAAATGGGATTTCTGGGCGCTGACATCATGTAATTTTGTATTATCAAATCAAAGACACCCATTTTGGTCCTGGGATCGATCTTCCCAAACTGTCTTGGCAAGAACAAACTTGTAAAGAACATGAGGACAGAGATTACATATCTACAGGCTGAGGTAGGCTATGTTGAGATCCCCCGCTCAATTACAGCACGCAACTTTTCTCAGCTGTTTCAACCAGCTCTTTACTATTGATCTTGCGCTGTTTGAATGTAATGGATGGGTCATTCCCACAACAAATCTTGGCCTCACATTCCCTCTCATTAGCCATATCACTGTGCGTCCTTGGTTGGTAAGTTAACTTCCTGATGTTTCCACTGTCCTTTCCATTATTTTGTTTTGGAAATCATGTCAGATGCATTACGGAAGACCCAAGAATGCACTTGAATGCTTACCGAGAAAAAAGCTTTTGTTCAGAAAATAGAAAAAAATTTAGCAGTTGTGACTATTATTTCCTGGAGGAAGAAATGCATTGAGTTTATATTTCTATACTGACTAATGGACCATGATCTTGCTTCAAGTTGGCATGCAGCCAACCGGGAGAGAGCAATAAAGGACTTTGTGCCAGAACATCCACTTTTGTCAATAAACAGTAGTCATCAATTACACTTATTTCTAATGGACACCTAAGGTTCTAACATTAGTGTGATGTCATGGTAATTGAAGTTCTTAGGGCGGATGATGATGGATGAATTTCCTTATCTTAAAAACAATTTATTAAAATCTATTATCATTAAGATAGTGGAAACCTTTTCACTTGGGAAGAAATATTTTAAACATTTTGAATCAAATATGCCTTTCTATAGTTACAAGTTTTATTTATGGTGAGAATTATTTACATCCATATGCAGGAAAAACTAAATCCCCTCTAAGCCATTCTCCAAATCAATGCCTTTATTATGGCATGACTCACTCAGCTCCACAGCCTAGCGAGTCCCTCATGTTTGTGCCATATGATCCCCAAAAATGCTACACATCCTCATGTGCTGAGGGGAGTGGGTGGTGGGGGATGAAATGATGATAAAACTCCTGTCATTTAATGGAGCCTTTGTGGCAGGCCCACAAATCTGTCAGAGAGAGCGACAGTGGGATGTAGGGGGGCTATGTGTGGTAAATTATGCAGCCAGACATCCGGTAATGCTTCGATATCATCTGACATGATGAGAACTGTAATGGATGGGGGCTATGCATTGTTTGGCAATTAATTCCTCATTCCCCGGCTCTCTTCCTGAGACTGGAGAGGGTAGCTATGGAGGTCACATGTCACTGGGGGAAGCATATGCACCGGGCTGATATATATGCACAAATGGACACAGCCCTGGAGAGGTACTTACAGTGTTGGCTTAAATGACAACCTAGACATGAGCGAAGCCTGTTGTGGCATACTTATGCAGTACACTGAAGCGGTGGATTCAGCATATAGACGTGTGCATATAAATGAGCCTATTGCACGCAAAGTGTCATTTCTGCATAATGTGCATGCTTTAAATAAAACTAGAAACAAAAAAAACATACCTTCAAATCATGCAAATCTGTGATATATCTATTTGTACTGTTAGGAGAAGCAATGGGCATACAAATCCTCCTTTCTATCTCCTATCTCTTCTTGGCTGGTGGTATTGGGTGGAGTCTACTAATTAAAACAGCTGCGCATGGTAAGGGTTTTTGCATGTGTGGGAACTCTGCCAAACTTGTGCATTGTTTGGGCCATGAATACTATTTGTATGTGCCTTGAGTTTGTAACCTGTTCTACGCCTGCCTGACTACTGAAAGTGAAGAGTATCACGAACCAACCACACATAAACCCAAACACTACCCAATCAACACGCCCTTCAACCTCCTCTTTGTTCTCCGTCGGCGCTACACACACATGAACACTTGTGTTGGGGAGTGAGCAATCCCTCGACAACGAAATATTTTAATGAGTAGCTCACCTCTCGTAACAGCACATAAACAAAGACAAACAGCGCACAGAAAGCGAATTCAGCCAAGATCCTGTCAAACCTGAAATGAAGAGTGTTAGGATCATAGATTTTATTCCCAGAGCCAAAGCCCAGGGTTCTTAGGTTACTGTCAAGACCAACCATCACTGAACAAACCAGGGAAGGGAAAGTGAGGAAAGCAGAGTGGGAGAGGACAAGGAGGGGGGAAAGATTTCAGAGCCACAAAGAGGGAAGGCAGAGTCTTCCAGGGTCTTGCCAATGGGGAAAAGCCTCGGGTAAGGATTTTCAAAACACTGTCAACCAACAGTAGAATGAGCCAGCTGGATAATGCAAAACTCTGCAGAAGAACTCCGACACTGGTGATAAAGAGTGTAAAAGACATTTTGGAGGCCTCCAATCAGATTTACTCGGCTGATTGGCCAAAATAAATGGCTTTGGGGTTGGGTGCCACCCAGCCACTTCAATTTCACGTGGCAGTTTTTTGGTTCAACACACTGACCTCACCAAAGAAAATATACATTCGTTACACAGATGCAGGGACAGATATATGCCTGTGCAGGATATTCCCTTCTCTCCACATTAGACACAGGTCTCCAATTTTCACTATGTATGTTTTTCACTCTCCTTTCCCATTTCTGTACGTGTCAGGAGAGATGGATAGGGTGTTGGCCTTAATTGAGAGATTGCCTGCCACCCCTCTCACTACACAGGTGATCTGTGTATGATTTCTGGATCAAGGTAGAGCCGCCAAGGCCCATGATGGATGGTCAGTCAGGAGGAGGGACGGCAGACAAAATCATGTGATGTATAATGGGGCGCCGCACAGAGCGAATGAACATGCCACGTTCTGAACTACTTGAAACATGAGCTTGCCTGCTCAGATTGACAAAGGTTTCATTCAAATTCCAGAACACACACAACCGCACAAAAAACACTTCTTGGCAACTGTAAGATTTGCTATAAGATGCCATAAGAAGTGCAGCAAAACAACAGGCACACAATGGGGAGTAATGCAATATATCATATCAGTATATTACTGATACACAACGGAATATGCCTCTGGAGCACACAAACAAGCTCTAAAGCACCAACAAAGCAGTCCCTGTTTCCATGCAAAAAATCTAAAGCGGCATTACTAACAGACTCCCATTGTATTTCCACATTAAAGGTTTTGCAGGAAGAGTGTGTGTGCGTGTGTGTGAGTGTTGGAAAAATAATCCGCAATTCTAATCCTAAACCAGACCCAGTCTTGCCGTTGCACTAGCCTGGGAAATAATTACCCCATGCAAAGGGTGCATTAGGCATGTAATAAGTATGTACTGAAATCGAAGGATTCACGCAACACGCAAAATACCATGTTTCATCAACAGCAGCACAGAGTTAGAATTACAAAGGAAGACTTTGGTGGCGTTTTGTAATCAAGAAAAAAAAAGTTCTCTGATGACATACAACTGCTGGGTGACAATGTTCATTTCATACAATATCATGCCAAAGCATGCCAATCAAAAGTCTGACAGGCACTGGAGAATTCGTGCAAAAGCGATGGGGTTCAAAGGAACAGTTTGTGCCTTCAACAACACACTGCATCACTCTCAGATTATCTTAACAGACTCTGCCAGCCTGCATTTACCGCTTAGCCACTCTTAATCAATTTAGCATGTCTCAGTTACTTCCAACAGAGCCAAGATGGACCAGAGAGCCTGAAACATGCCAGTTTCGGCATGAAGGTCGGGGCGACTGCGCCTCAGGGTCCCTCTAGCCCAGCAGAGTTGGCACCGTGCCCTGGCCAGATGGCAACATGTGGCAAGATAACAGGAACTCCAGACAGCGAGTATCTATGACACCAACTGTGCCATATCCCTCCCCCATCCTATGTAGATAGCATGAGATGACAAAAGAATCACAGAAGTTCCTCCCCCCCAAGAGTCCCTTTGAGAAATCGGAGGTTGTTTCAGTGCGCTAATGAAGGACTGAAAGGTGCGATGAGCAGAATGCCACACAAGGAGCTATCAACTGACTAATCCACAGTGATTGCTCTACACTATCAACAAATTACTCAATAGGCTTTTATGTTTGTTAATTGGAATGATTAATATCAGTGAGAATGAAAAAGTGCATTATCACACAGGTAGATAACAAACAAGTCATTTAAAGTACCAAGGAATTTATAATGATTCGAATAAAATTGTCTGGATAACCTTAAACGCCTGCCTTTCAGATAACATGAATAGGCAGTTAAAATAGCATGGATGTCTATCTTCACACAACATATTAGTGCTGCAGACAGCAGTGGCAGGTGGCTGAGGCCAGGGCAAATTCTCAAGTGGCTTTCTATGCTTCATGCTCACTGTGCCAGTCACAACAGAGACTAGTCTAAGAAACCTGAGGGCATGAGTAATTTTTCAGGTCAACCTTAAGGATGACGGTTGCTACTATAGGCATAATCTCAGGAGTTTCATTTATCTGTTTGAGAACAAGAGACTGTTCTTTAGCAAAAATTTAGGAAATAGGGAGGACTATGTGGCCTACTGAATGGGTTTTCATTAAACCTAATTTTGGTGGTACATAATAAAATATGGATTTTTTAGTACTTGAGTGCAAAAAGTATGATTTTTTACTGATGCAATAGATCTAACATCATTCAACAATGTCAGGAATATGGGCTTATTCAATTAAAATATCAAAACAAAAAAGCAAACCTGTCTGCTATTGACTGTTCTAGGAAAAGCATGCAGCACTCTTTGGTCCTTCAAAATACATTAAACAAAATCACAGTTTGTTTCCTATGCTTGAAGTCCTTTTTTTCACCTCATTCATTCCTCGCTTTTCTTCATGCTTTTTTATCACTTTTTAAAGAAGACCACAGAGCAATTCATTTCCCACTCACCCTCTCACACTTGGCACTGAATTTGATCAAGAAAAAAAATACCAATGAGAAGAGGGCTTTTATTCCTGCCTACTAGCAGCTGCCTATGCAGGGGAAAAAAAACAAACATTGCAAGTATTTTAGTGAATATAATTATCAATGGCTGTTGTCATGTCAAGCACTCTTTGGCACCCATCATCTGTCCTTGAGAACAGCCGGTTTAGCTAAAACATTTTTTCTTTTCTATCTTTCTTTCTTTCTTTTTTTCTTTTTTTTGTTTCACAGTGGCTGAAACAACTCTGCAGGTTAACAGTCAACACTTCCCCAAGCCTGAGGATCACTACGGGGACTACTCCAAATGCAGAATTTTAAGTTTTATGTGTTCACTTTGAATATAATACAATAAATGAATATTCTCATTATTTTGGTCAGGGGAGAAAGCACTTCCATTTGCAATATACAAAAAGGGCAAAAGAACAATGAATGCAACTTGAAGAGATTTCCTCAGATAGCTCAAAAAGCTTCATCATTCACAAAAATGTGAGCTCAATGGAGGTTCTAAGAGTAGTAGTCAGCATGTATCAGTGTTAGAAGATAGCTAATTGTCCAAACATTATGTTTTGGGCCATTCCAGATATCATTACCCTTTCCCTTAACCCTCTGCCTAATGCCCTGTAGCTTGTGTTCGGCCCTGGACCGTGTAGTATTGCATGTGGCACCAGGCCCCAGCTGTGCGTCTGGGCATGGCTCTCCTGCTCCATTGCCCATATCTCATGCCCCATTGGTATGGCAGATCATGCATGTCCATGGTGGTGGAGGAAAGGGTGGGGGCAGGAAAGAAGCAGAGGCAGACATGGGCTTGTGTTAGACTTACCAGACAGCGACGCCTTAATGGCAGTGTTAACAGGCACTCTGATCATGACACTGAGGGCCATGACATACTTTTTCTGCACATTTCACAACACATTTCAGCAAGTTCATGCAAACAAAGCACTGCATTTGCTTGAGGCTCTGCAGCATGCACCGGTTTGCTGGCCAAACTAGCTGGATTCTTCGAACACCAGAACCCAAGACGTGACCATCTGCAGCTGGTCTAAAATATCACATCACTGGTTGTGTTACCTTGTGGAAAAGCGTCTCCACTTCCTTTTTCCACTTCATTGCCCTTGTTTACATCTCCATGCTGACACTGGTCAAAATGAATCGTTTTGAGTCTATCCTTGCTGAGCCTGTATCTGGACCAAACGGCTTCTATGATACTTTGAATTTTTGTCACCACTATTTCCAGATTCCTTAGGTTATGGTTGCCCTTTTCAACCTCATGTGCCCCCACTTGTGTACAGATTAAATTAACAAACAATACCCTTAGTATACACACATTTTTATGTGGCAATATGTTCTACAGTGTTTCTTGTAAAAAATTTTATGTCTTGAAAATATATAATGGCATGACATAGAGATGTGAAGAAGACTACCTTTGTAAGTGGTACCCCAATATCTCTGAATCCTCTGTACATTTTACTGTCAACTGTACGAACAAAAATGGTTTATCGTTCCAGAGTCCATTCAATCACTCTTTCATTCCTGATCAATCTGTTTATCTGCCATTTATATTTACTCTTTGACTCTATCCATCCACTAAATTAAACATTTTACTATCAATATTCATTTGGTCTCTCTTCAGCTCTTGCCTGCTTTTTGGAGGTCAGCCTGTTCTGTACAACAGTAGCCAAAGACAGAACTCTCTCTCACTGTGAGGTCTAGTGCCCAGAATTTGCATTTGTATATACAGTATGTGTGTGTTCATGATTCTGGATCAGTGTTACAAAATGATCAAATTTAGTGCCATTTTGAAATTACATATGTGAATGCATGTAAAAGATTTGAATTTGACGAATGGAAAATCATTTAATACAGAAACACACAACAATGCTTTTTGCCTTGCCATGGGAACGTATGTGTATCGTCAAAACCTAAACAGCAAAGCACAGTCACTACATGAACAAATATATGATGGGATGTTTCAATTCTGATTGAAGCAAATTTCAGTGTTTAAGAAAGGTCTGGAATAGGGTTGCCAGCATCTAAAAGAAACAGATTAAAATGGCAAGCAGCAGGTGAGAACAGTGAGTTCCAGACAAAAGGTACGGACTTCACAGTCAAATAACTTGTGACATTTTTGACTATGGCTGTTGATGAGATGGCGCAAAGAATTACCTTGGTGTGTCAAAACAGTTTCATTTTTCCTGTTTCATGCTTCACAACAAGCACCAGTTTATAAAAAGAACAATGGAATGAAGAAATTAGACTTTTCAAAAGGAATTTTGGCAAGTTTAATGTGAGCAGTCACTGGTTCTTTTGGAGAGCCGACAGCTACGTTAAGAAAATGACGTATTTTGTGGCTAAACTGAACACATGCATGGCTTTTACAGTGTCAGACAGCTTGTGCACAACAGACTTGATACTTAAAGTTGAATCTAATTTTCATGGCTGACAACTCGTGAAATATTGCACTTTTATAAGGTTGATAAATCAGATCATATGAATGCAACTATAATAGTCTTTTTTGTGCTAATCATGTTTTACCCCCCTCCTACAAAAGCTGCACAACAATATGACAGTGACTGCATCTCCATATAGCTGCTCTGTGGTTCTTTCACTTCCAATTGGGTGATTAATTAAGAATAAAAAGGTGACACATTGAGCACCATTCCATATAGCCAATTATCACCAGCCTACACTATCTTGATGTGCTGAATTTTAACTTGCTAAGAATAATATATGTTTCTCCTGATTGCCTTTTTCTTGCTGACCAAAGTACGACCAAAAAAAAATAAAAAATCGAAATGCAAGATCCTTTCCAAAAAACCCCCACAAACAACCAAAACTGAATGTGTGACACTTCTAGTTTCATCTCTGTAGTTTTCAGCAAAAATCTCACACATCCTGACTTTCTTACATCTCTGATATTCTACAGTCACATTCACTGGAATGCCACCCACAACCTCTGTTGTACTCAAGTGTAAGAGTCTGTTCACCATATGTCGCAGTCCAATTACATTCATGCATAACTCACCTACTGTGAATCACTGTGACTGAGAATGACACTCAGAATAGAAGTGACACTGAATGTTTAAATTCTAAATGAATATGAACGTTGTATGGAAAAAAAGAATAAAAACTGGTCTTACCTAGCCTGTTGTCCAATGCCCCAAAGTCCAGTGAGTATTTAACCACATGGTAATTGTTCCAAACATATAGCAGATTGTCTCTGGGATTATAATCCACGGCAGCGATGTACTGGTAGGAGTTGGGGAAGGGAATGTCCAGGAAACCATCTTTACTTAGCTCTGTGTTGTATATGTAGTCAATTTTATTCCCTGTTGCTTCATTGTCATCGTCCTCATACACTGACTTGACCACGTACAAGATTCCGCAGATCATGAAGGCGTTGGACGCTGATCGCTTGTCATAAGCCGTGTCCCAGGTGCCTTCAACACGCAACGTGTACGGATTGAGCTGGCTGATGACAATCCGTCCGTTATTCTGCTCGGTGGCATAAATCACCCAAAGGCCATTCTCGTCAACGGCCAAGTCAATGTCCGACTTGCCTCCCCAGCGGTACGGCGAGGTGTCGTGGTAGTTGGCGTTAGCGATGATGGCCTCGCCACTCTTGATGCGAGTCCGCAAGTCAAACTTGACGATGTTTCGAGTGCGCTCCTTGTTGAAGAAGAGCGCCCCATCATAGACCACGAATCCCGTTCCATCAACGCGGTGTGGGAGTTTATAGGTTGTTGTCGGCCTTCCGGCGATGAAGTCTTCTTTGGAGGAGTATTCAGTCAACGTGTCTGTACGGTAGGGTGTCCAGGGCATGTAGTAGATCTTATCGGAGGCTTGGAGAGGGTCTTTGCACCAGGCTCCAGACTGGTGGTCTGATTCAAAGAGGTGTTCACTCTGGTACACCCCGCGCAGAAGCCCTGGACACAGGAATACTGAGGAGCCAAAATAGGGGAAAGACAAGGCAGAGAGTTACATTGGCATGTATGGTGAACCCATAAATCAAACAGAAACTGAATGCAACGGAACAGAAGTTCAAATCTGAAGCTCATTCCTCTCCACTGCGAAGATCCAAGATGTCTATGAAGATTCTCATTTGTCCAGGTCATGGTACTTCTAAGCGCTATGCAAAGGCAACTGGACTTGCTTGAGGTTCTTGAGGACGTTTCACCTCTAATCCAAAAGTTCCAGTTCTAGAACTTCAGTTTTAGAACTGAAGAAGCCTTTTGGATGAGAGGCGAAAAGTCTTCTAGATCCTCAAGAAAGTCCAGTTGCCTTTGTAAAGCACTTAGAAACAAATTGTTAACAGCAGTATTAGAAGTATAGCATAAGCAGCAGTAGCCTAATTGTTGCAGTTGTAACAACAGGGAAAATAGTAGCAGTGTTTGTTGTAGTAGTGACAGCAGTTGAGGTACTCTTTCTTTCCATTCACACAGTGAAAGTGTTAATACTCACAATTATCAGTATGCATTTCTTCCCATCCAATTCAACTGTTTTACGTTTAAAATGGTACCCTACGGTGAAGAAGGGTGTTACACATCTGTCATTCTGTGGAAGAAAACACAGTTATTAAACACAAAAAATGATGGGAGTAGAAGAAATGTAGGGAGCAAAAATAAAGGTCTGAAAGAGGAAGGAAGGATGGAAAGCAGAAACAAATTTATGAAGGAGTGAAGGAGGGAAAGAAGGAAGGACAGAGGGGAGAAGGAAAGAATGTGTGTTCAAACTGTATATATATATGAATGCAATTATCTATATAACAACAGTTACCACAAATCGCTCCAGCAGGCAGGTCTTCCCAACAGCCGAGTCTCCAGCCAGAAGCAGCTTGAAGACGAGCCTAAAGTAAAGAAAGTAGAAAACACATCAGACTTCCACATCCGTGAGATTCTCACTTCCCAGAAATCATTGTCCCCCAGATTGTTCCCCAGCTACAACAGTCTCATAAGTTGAGAAAACTGCATCCCTTCACTGTGATGCAGCCTTTAAAACAAGAAAAACACAACACCTATATTACCATATCCAAAACCCAGATTATTTCTAGTCTCATATCATGACATCAATATAATATCAATATATTGTCCAGCCCTACCCACAGCTGTAATGACAAATAAAAGTTTGGACAAATGTTAGTTCATCTCAGCTAATCGATTTTTTTTTCTCAACATAACCATGCTGATTATTAATCACAATTATGGAGGGGGAATAAAACATTGTGGTAAAACAGGCTTGCACTGCAGTTTTTTGAAGTGTATATTAAAGCAACTACAAGGAGTTTGTAACTGGTTATGAAACAGTCTCAATTTAATATTGATGCCTCTTTGTGATCTACATAAGAAAATGAGACCATCAGCAAGAAAATTGGCTATTTCTTTATAGCTATTCTAAAGGCCTGCCACCGGGTCGGATTCCCTGCCAAATCAGATGAAACGG
>OMKZ01042500.1:0-14133 GCA_900302535.1 Neoniphon sammara
AGGCACAGAGCACAAACCTCTGCCAGCACTGAACAATCTTCCAGCTTGCAAAGCTGCAGCCCCCCTGCAGTGGTTTGTTTGTTGTTTGTTTTTCAGGTTTGATTTTCTAACAAAATAGCAGATGGGTGCAGTGCCGTTTAGCAGCCAACTTGGAAGTAACGGCTGTCCCAGACATTCCAATCAGCGCATGGGCATAATAGTTACAGCTAAAAAATGATTGTCTTCTAATGGTGGAAATCTGAAATCCAGATCACCACCAAAATCTAATCAACAGATTGGGCCAAGGACTATCTGTTCATAAAACCAAATCAGTTTAAACTATTTGAGGTGTCTTCCTAACATGTAAACAGACAGACAAGAGTGAAAATATAACCTTTCCTGGAACAGGCAATAACACTTGTAGAGGATACCTGGTGGTGAGTAAGCAGTGCGACTGAGCCCTGTCCATGGTGCTGAAAACCAGGGGACTGTGGACAGTTGCTCCGTGGCGAGCAGGTGAGTGGCCTTGGCCTGCTGTGTAACATTGGCAGAGGTCTGCTGGAGTCACACTGTGTTTGCACTCTTGCAAGAGGTCACTGGAGGACATTTAATGAATTATAGCCACTTCACTAAGAGACACTGTATGTATCCCACTGTTCCTTTGAGTCCCCCCTCTCCTTACTGTCCCACTTCTCAAATTCTCTTCTGGGTGGCATCCATCTCTGCCATCTGCACTACCCTGACTGCATGTGTTCTAATATAGCCAGCGCTGTCCTTGGCATCACTCAGCTCCCTTGCCTCATTCCTCATATGGTTCCTTATCCCCGCTTATTCCAGTTCAATTTCCGACCATTTGTGAGCCATAGGGGATTGTGTATGGGGTGGTAATCCTTGAGCCTCCTTGAGGGTTTGTTGAGTTCGGCTGCACGGTGTGTGGGCTAAAATTTTCAAATTCCCGTTGGAATCAAGCCTGAAAGCTCCCCCGCAGGCCTGAAAAATTGCTCATTGTAAATAGCCTAATGGAAGTGAGTGCAGATTGTCTGAAGGCCTGTTTTATTTCATTACCCTGAATCAGTGCTTTGCCCCAAGTGCTAGGACAAAATATTATCTCTCTATTTTCATATTAACTAGCTTGTGATATTTTTTCATCAGAGATTCCTGATAGTAGATTATTACACAGCTGTCAGATGGGGAAAGAATCAAACTGTTTTTTCCTCACTGTCACATATCAGTAAAGCAAGCTACCCTCTCGCTAATCTCTTTTGTGAAAAAGAGTCTTCATTATGAAAATTATATCACCACTGCGAGCTGTTTGGGGGAGATAGTTTCCATTAAAATTCAGAGTACAAATCTCAATTGAGTGGATAACTTGCTTTCCTAACAATGTGCATTTAAACGTGGATGATTTGGGAACACCACAGCAGGGCCTCTAATTTGAAAAGATAGATTTACAGAGGAGAAGTAAGATTTCTGATTGGGGTTTTCTTTCTGCTTAAGGACATATCTTGATTTGAGTTTTTCTTGATACTTATATATCTCCTTTAATGTTCATTTTGACAGCTTTTAAATTCATGCACCATGATTTAAGATACTGTGAACAAGAGGCATCAGAAGCATAAAAGAACTATCAGGATATAAACTTTTACATTTTGAAAGCCATCACCATTCCAGAATGCATGCATATCATTGTGCACATTTGTGAACATCATGAGAACTGAGATAAGACCAGAGAGGCATATTACCTGTAGTTTCTACCTCTCTGATTTCTGTCTTTTTCTCTGTGGTTATGTTAGGAAATTAAAGCTTGATTTTATACAGTATGAACAAAAATCAATTCCTGATTTCTGTGGTGCTTTTGCAGTGCCCTTCCAGAGATCACCTGCAAATGAAACAGTGTTTGGTACTGTGATGTCTTTTCCCTTGGATTTTCTGTTTGAGGTTCTGTAGGCGATGCCCTTTTTACATTTTTGCTAGCCATGGTTGCTATTGCTGCTCATGCCAACTGCCCCATTATTCCTCCATGTTTCCCAAATAAATTGTTATTCGATGTTTATGTTGTCAGGGTAAGCTTACACTTCACTTCCACCCTGCGTACCATCGCTATAGCACTCAATCAAACTCTATATGAACCAGGGAACTTAGAATAAAAAATGTCACATAAGGTCATTTTGGCCAAAATGTGAGGATGAGGCACTGCTCGGGTCCGGACAGTGACAGACTCCCTCAACAGTCTTCCTTCAGTCACCCCCACTCTGTTAATTACACCAGAGACTTTAGGGGCTAATGATCATGTTCCACAGGGTGGTAATGACACAATTATGACTATGAGGGCATCAGTCATCTCCACTTAGCTCAGCCAGCGTCCTTGGCCTTTTAGACACACACACACACACACACACACACACACACACAGTCATACAAGACAAGCAATCAGCTGAGACTGATCGTTATTGAACTAAATTACTCCATTATACAAAGTTGCTGAACTGAAGGGGCATTTTGAAGGAAAGGGAAGATTAGTATCAAGGGGTACACCAAATGAATGTACAGGCTGTAATAAAACCAATGTATCATTGCAACATAGCATGAATCATTCTACTCAGCCTATGTGTTGGGATGAGTCGGGAGCCAGCCCCAGCCCTCCCCCCCAAACTACTTTAGCTCCACTGTCCCTTTTGTTGAGGGAATGATGGGATATGTGTGTGCCAAGACCACTATTATCCTATAGTTCTGCTGGGTGGATTGATTTGAGATGTCAGAGTCCATGCCAAGGATTTTCCCTGGAGTAGTGATTTTCTGCTTGGCTCCACAGAGCAAGACAGAACAGAGTGGTTTATGACCCAAAGCTCTACCCGACAGCCATACATTCACGCCATATTTAATCGCTGACAATTAAACCTGCCCACGACCTTTCATTCTAACCGGCCCAATACTAATTCAATGCTCCAGTGCTACCAAGATGAGCTGGGACATTATAAGGAAGAAGTCTGGGACAACTCCATGCACATGCCATGTCAGCACTGGAAAATACACAGAAATACGAACGCACAGAAACATACAGAAACTGAAACAGACGCACACACAATGATTGATGCTGTTCCACTAGCGTCCTATAAGGAAGAAGAGTGAAGGTCAGTTGATGTAAGTGGGTGTTATTGACGGGTGTGCTCTCTTTGAGAAGGCTCCACTGACTTTTAGGAGGCCTTCCCACAATATACACTTAAATGGATTCATTCACACAATGGGCCTCATGCAAGAACGTTATTGTATTTTTTGTCTTTATCATGCTCCTATGAGTCCGCCACACCGCTCAAGTGGTATTACTGCACTACAACCAGTCATCATGCACATCAATACAAGTAGCCTAACAATAATAATAATACAATAAACAAAATATACACACGTCAACTGCGTGATCTATGAAAGCATAATACACTGTTTTATCCCAGTCCTTATCCTATCGTGTTGCACAGTCAGGCATCATCAAACTATTGCGTATCTCTATCCAGCCATATTGCACATCCCAGCATCATAAAATCCTTGTCATTATCACTTCAGCACCTAATTTAAAAATTTTACAAATTAATAGAACAAGGTACAAATGAGTTTTTAAAAACAATTAGTTACAATTAGTCTACACTTGGGGATTCATTATCATTTGCCGTAGGGAAGAAGCTCATAATCAGAGAGGAGGATATGAGATGGGTCAACTGTAATATTAAGTAATTAATTAATTAATTTACTTGATATAATATTTTGTAAATATTTTTACATTAGTAAATTTTGAATATTGTCATTCAAAATGTATTAAATGGCAACCCATTACAACATTTATCCATTACACATGTGATTTAGGAACAAATTTGTTTATACGAGTGTTTCTTGCATGATGCCCAATGTGGTCTTGAAATCATGTTAAGGACACTGCTGTTGTTGGGATTGTCTATTTCTGTGAGACTGTGCATGCTTACACAGATGCGAGTGTACTTGAATGTATTTTGAATCAATGAATGTATGCACTTTGCTTCATTCATACAGATGAAAGCTACGGCCAATAATGCACATACCTGAGTCTTCTACACTCCTGTACATCAGTCTACGCGCTGGCAAGAAGAAAAGAAAGAAAGAGAAAGATTCTTCAGTCCAGAATCACCTAGATTTCACTGCGAGGACGATCGATGCATTTTTGCAGCTCAGTTACTTGAGCTGAGAGCACAGATTTTTTTTTTTTTGTCTCATTCACAAAGAAATTTATGCAAATCAAGTCATAGTGCCAACAAACCCTAGAAAGGAGCACTGCGCAGGCAAAAAGCCCCTTTCATCACCAAGTGCAAATTGTGTGCTTCAAGCTGTAAGACTAAATCTTCCAGGGCTGCCACCCTTGCCCCCTAAAGCTCCTTTATAATTGGAGCATTGTCTGATCTGATTTGAGACTCTAGGATGGAAAACTCTCTCTCTTACTTGCCTGTCTTGAAGCAGCAATGATATGCAGCAGTGATAGCCGCCATTTTGAGTGAGCAAACTCTTTTCACACAGTTTGAACGCCATTTGTCATTTTTGTAATACAATGTTTCTGCCCTCAAAGGTGTTGGTGGTGAAAGGTGCTATGTAAATTGTATTGAGATGAGGACCTTTAGACTGATATGACAAAAAAAAATGTAATAAGCCAGAGATTTGGTGATTGAGTCTGCGTGGTTCTCATTATCAGACCTGAGGACAAAGACTCTTTAGACTCACAAAAATGTCAAAATATGCATGAAATTTGAAAGTTGAGTCCACATGGTTCTCATCGTCAACTTGACTGTTTATTCCACATTTTTTTGTCAGTTAAATCTAAACAGTCCTTACTTACTCAACCCTCAATTTTGCATATTTTACAGTTGCAGCATCTTGCTCGCATCATTGACAGTGTAATGGACATCCTGCTGCGTGTTCCCAATACAGAGAGCTTGGTGTGTCTTTTTAGTAGTCAGTGTGTCAAGTGCAGGAAGGTAAAAATATTTCAACTTCGAACAAAAGAGTGCCACGCTTCAAAGCCGTTTTCGGTAGTCTCATAGCAACAGCATGAACCAGAGCTAGCGCTTCCCCCAAAATATCTGCTGAGCGCTCCTAGCTGTAATAGAGATGCTCAGTGTACAAAGGGCCTCCGCTCTCTGCACCTGTTGCCCAAAGCACATCAGCTGCGAGGGTCTTTGAGCTCTATAGAGGAGTGCAGTTTAGCCTCGCTCCAGCATTGTAAGTTTCCAGCACGGTCAGGCAAGAGCTCATTGATTTATTCAAGGTTTACACGATCAAAGCTGTGTGCGAAGCCCTGTTATCATTTATAATTCAGGGAAATCTTGGTATCCTCCATCGCAAAGAAGCCAGCCTCACCCTCTAATGGAATCCTGAAAAAAGCAGATAAAGGAAGGGATGGGGAGAAAATCACTCGCTGTTTGCTATTTGAAAGGAGAGTTGACTCTCTCTCTCTCTCTCTCAGTTGGCTTGCAGTTCCAGTTGTTTGGCTTGAGAATCATCTGTTAAATTATAGGTTTAACAGTGCAAGAGCTCTGAAGTGTCTCTCTAAGAAGGACAGAGCCCTTTGTATGTGTATGTGTGCTTATGTGTGTGTATATATATACTTGTTTCACCATCCTTGTGGAAAGTGAGTTTTAGACCTTTGCAGTGAGGATATTTTTGCAATTTTATTTTATTTTATTATGATCTTGGATTACTGACATTGGTGGATACCGTCTCATGTTTGCTATCTAGATATTACAGCCCGCAAAAAATTGCCACATGCGCCACTTGTACTTGCTGCTAAGATGCTAATGAATGGTTGAACAGTTTTACCCAGCTGGCAGCTTGTATTTACTATAAATCTGAAATAGCATGAGCAGGGCATAAGGATACATATTAGACATGTAATGGCGAGGATTAAGGTAATGGGTTGAATATAGTCGATGGATGGTCCTCACAAGTAGAGTAATACAAGTGTGTGAGTATGTGTGTCCCCCCACTCCTCTTATGTATGGCTTTAAGCGCTCATTTTTCTGGCTGGTGGAGGGTTGACTTGAGAGGTTGAGTGTTACTAATGAGCAGCTGGTGGGACTTTTGGCTTGTGACCTTCAGGCAGTGATGAACGTACTGCGGCGAGCAGTGAGGAACTCCCTCGTGACTGTCACTGTCTGTGACGGCAAGTCTGGAGTGAACTTCTGATAGATGAGGCGCACAACTGCACACTGCACAAACACACTCGCGTGTTAAACGCATGCAGACGCCAGCATCGTTGTCAAAATTTTGATGCCATTTCCATGCCGTTGCAAAATCTGAATTCAGTTAAATTCAAATTTCTCCAGGCTTACTTGATTAGTGGGCAGTAACCTATAATAATCTGTAGTTTTCTAATGTTTTTCCTCAGTCTTTGTGTGCTGGCTTGTGTTACTTCAAGCAATCACAGTCATTGTCACCTGACTGCAGTCTATAAATTCTAATTTTTTAATTAGCTTTTCACTCTCCTGATGAAGGCCATTTTGGACTGTTTTAAATATGTTAAGGCACGTAGAATAACAGCTAAGTGAGTGGAAAATCATTTCACTTTTAATTAACAAGAATTATCTTATAATAAAAACAATTCACCAATGAAATACAAAATGTGCAAAATAACAAAAATTGCACTGTTGGTGTTACACCTTGTTTTTACACAGATGTGGTCAGGGAGGAACATGGTCATGTAATAAATAATACATGTTCAGTATGCAATATGTAATTTAAGAAAAAAAAAAAAAAATCTTTTGGCAAACTGATACATCAGTCTGAGCCGAATCACAACATTAACACACACTTTCACAAACCATCTTGGCAGAGCAGGTAGAAGTTTTGAGTGAGTTGGAGTGTGAGGAGAAGGAGGTGGATAGCCATAAAGAAAAGCAAGTGACTGGATAATTGAGACCTGGGTTATTCATATATTTGATAGTTTAATGAGTCAAACAGTGGAGATGGTATTCTCTGCTTGGGAGCTGTTGACTTCATTAAGAATAGTAATGGTGTGTAATGATGTGATAAAGCTAAAGCCTGTCAGACTGGAGCAGCAGGGTGTTGACACCCAGGACCATTAACATAATGACTGGGCACATAACATTGTTAGGGCATATGCTGTCTGTCTGATTGGCCTAGCTAGGGGTCAACGATCAGCTTGACAAAATGAATAATGTGTTGAGCACTCTGTGCTGCTCATTCCTCCTGATTAAAAATGGGACTCCGCTCTTTTAATAAGATAATATACTTCACTGCTCAACTTTGCTCTCGTGGAGTGTCACAACTTCTGCCTGGTCAGTTTTACTCGAAGTTCAACATTGCAGGGCAGTCTATCACAGGGATAACACAGTCATATCTTTGGCCATTTGAAAGCTTTTGCACTCTAGCAAGAAACCAGGTGAACACAAGGAGAAGATGCAAACTTATGGAAATGCATTGTAATAAAAAATAAAAGCCATGTTCATAAGCTAAGAGTATCAAAAAACAGTGAGAAGATTGAGTGAAGGTTGTTATATTAACACTCAAGTAGGGTTTATTTTGTCTGCGGACGTTAAATTCTTTCTTAGACAGAACCTGCTGCAGATTATTAATTTCCAATGAAATGGAAACTAAAGTTTGCCTTCGTGAAACTGCTGCTTTATGGAGTGCGAGATGAGGTTCAGGAGCAGCTTTTGTAGAATCCCTGCCAATTTAACGTTCAGAAGAAAACCAAATAATGTCTGTGGCAGTGATTGGCAGAGGGTTAAACAGTTTCTTATCGGCAGACACACAGGGTATATAATCACAGAGGGATGCTCACATCACATGGCCCCACCTGAGAGGCTGCTTTGTCCACTAAGCCTTGGCGAAGGGAGATATCAGGCTATTAATCACAGGCAGAACAGCGCTGTAGCTGTCATCTGGCCGCTAATGCTTGTAGCCACGTACAGCCTCAGTCAGGCCAGAGGTGGATGGGTCCAGGGGTCAGGCTTGCATCATCCCTGCTTAACTTAGTTTAACCTGGGCCAGCCCTCTCCCCCTCTCTTTGTCTTGCTCTTTCTGTGTTCACCCAGCTGTTTAAAGAGAACACACCTTGCATGTACATGTACTCATGTAGCCAGTGTTTCATCTGTCTTCAGTACAGTATTTTGTGAAATGAGCATGAACTCTGTAACACAGATTACATAATGTAAAGATTACACAAAATGATGATGCACGTTTTTTCCTGCATTTAGGGGAAACACTGAAAAGACCAGGAATTCAGGGTTTCTTTAGGCCTCAAGTTTTTAATCATTTGTTTACATTTTCAAATGTTATAAGAATTTCTTTAATGCTGTCTCATTAGTCCGACAAAGCCACGTTGTCATTCAGGCTGGCTGATATCTAAATGTAAATCTTTATGCAGATGTCTTAATGACTTTTATAGATTTTAAAGGCTATGTTTGACTCTGTTGCATTTGATTATGATTGCTTTGGTTATCATGATAGTGGCCTATCAGCATTTAAACTTGTGACAAAACATTTTTCTGATTGCAAGAGACTATAAATTAAACTAATAATGTATCAGTATCCACCTGCACAGCTCACATTGTTAGTAACATGAATTGTGGATAAGGAGTAGGAGCTAATGGTGCACTCATTACCTACAACATGATGTGTCATTGCATTTCACCTTTCTTCATTCTCTCCAGCTCTCTTTTGAAAAAAAAAAAAGATTCTACTGCCTTATTTGAAAGTTGAAAATAGCCTTTTTTGTCACTTGGAAAATTGAATGGGTTTAAATTTGAGAACTCATAAGATGTAATTTAGGAAACAAATTTATGTTTTGAGTTACTTTGGTGCAAAAGAAATTTGAGAAAGGTGTTGACCTCCAAATTCTCTATGGAGGACAAACTCAGTTATGTTACAATAGCAGGAACCGTTTTCACTTGTTCATTATGTGAAAAGTTTGCTGACATTTTAGTTTGGTAAAACAAATTTGGGTTAAGTTTGGGCATTCACAACCAGTTAAGGTTAAGCAGCTAACAGCTAACATATTCATTTAAATTTAGACTAAGTTTTTCCATCCATCCATCCATTAATCCGCTTTTCCGGAGCCGGGTTGCAGTGGTAGCAGGCTGAGGAAGTGTCACCCATACATTCTTTTCCCTGGCCACATCCACTAGCTCCTCCTGGGGGACCCCGAGGTATTCCCAGGCCAGCTTGGATGTATAATCCCCCCAGCAAGTTCTGGGTCTACCCCGAGGTCTCTTCCCAGTTGGATGTGCCCAAAACACCTCCACAAAACACCTTGTCCAGGAGGCATCCTGACCAGATGCCCGAACCACCTCAACTGGCTCCTTTCAATGAGGAGGAGCAGCGGCTCTACTCTGAGCCCCTCCTCACCCTATCCCTAAGGGCGAGCCCAGCCAACCTACGAAGGAGGTTCATTTCAGCCGCTTGTATCTGTGATCTCGTTCTTTCGATCACTACCCACAGCTGGTGACCATAGGTGAGGGCTGGAGCAAAGATCGACCAGTAAATCGAGAGCTTCGCCTTCAGGCTCAGCTCCCTCTTCACCACAACGGTCCCGTACAGCAACCGCACGACTGCAGCCATCGCACCCTCCTGGAATCGCCACCTTATCATGGTGGAGGGGCTTGAGTGACCCTGGGAGCTGTGTTGTCCTGAGCATTAAGCTCCTGGTAGGATCACCCAAGGCAAAGAGGTCGCAGTTGAGGGGCCAGACCAAGACCAATTCAGAAGCCCCTAAGAATAGTTCCCGTTATAGAACAGGCACCTCGCCTGGACCAGGGAAACTGGGGCCCCCTCCTGGACCCAGGCCTAAGAGAGGAACTCGTAGGCAAGCACCTGGTGGCCAGACCAGACATAGGGTCCAGCTGGGCCAAGCCCGAGCAGCTGACCTGGGGCCGCCCTCTTGTGGGGCCACCACCCGCAGAAGGAGAAGTAGGGGCTGGGTGCGATGTCACACGGGTGGCAGGTTGGGGCGGAAGCCCTTGCGGAATGGACCTTGGACACAGTAAGTTTTTGGTCAAGGTGAAATATGAAAAACTTTTGCTTAGAAAATAAAACTTCTCTCGGTAGAGAACTTGTTGGCGTGAGTTGAGAATTACTCACTTTTCACCACACTGTTTCAATGACAGATTATTTTGTGTTTCTAGCTGAGCCTCTACCTGATGTGGCCATGCATTTTCATTGCTTTTTGTGTACAGAGCATTAGCACTTTCAAACAGCATGCTCATTTCATGAAATTTCTGAGAGCAGGCTGCAGGTTAATATTTGTCACACGTTTCAAGAAATGTTTGAGACACCAATCTTCACCAGGCATCATTGTTGTGAGAATGAAGAGGTGACAGAGAAAATAGCATTGCTTTTGTTGCAATTGCATGAGATATTCCACCAAGCCTTATTTTTTATAATGGTGACAGCTACAGAGTCACTAATAGAAAGTCAAGGATAGCTCCAATAGTGTGGACAGGCATTTCACCAACAGTTTGTGTTTACATTTCACAAAAGCACACACATTGCATTATTAATTCCTTCTAAATAAATAAGAACCACCTATGGCGGTGCTTCAATAGATGAAGGGAAATGTGTAGCAGGGTAGTACAGTATTTTTACTTCCTTACTGGCTCATCCCTTGCTATTTGAGTCGGTATTTCCTTGCTGTTGCAAACCGTGTTAAGTGATTGACCTAGTTTTAAGGTAGCACAGAGCTACTATCCCTGTGTGTGTATACCATGTTTGCTGTCAGGTTCATGTAATGCATGTTGTGATTCGCTGTCAGGCCTATCACCTCGCTGAGACAGTGGGTACGTTCGTTAAAGTGTTAGTTGATTTTCAAGATGATAATTAAGGAAGAACTCTTGAGCTGAGAGGAGGGATTGCTGTCTCTGTCGTCTCTTCTGTTCCTGTGTGCCCAGTTCATCTTTCCAGGTTTAATTAGAGAGGGGATGAGAGCATCTCTCACTTTCACACCTTAATACAGGAACTCATGCTCACATAAACACCACACACATGCACACACATGCAACAGTAGCATCAGCAGATGCAGTAGCAGTGTCTACAACCAGCTCCCAGGATGCTTGTCTTTAACATTCATTAACACCTTGTCTTACTGGCACAAACCGGCACTCAGGTTTGATGCACTGCATTGTGTCACCATCTGTTCCCCTTAAAGGAATACTCCAATGTTTTGGGCAAAATACCCTTTTTCCGACTTACCCAGACTGAGACTAGATGTTCGATACCATTTTCACCTCTGTACATCCACTGGTTCAGTTCCTATGGGTAGCATTTCTTGTTAGCTTAGCATAAAGACTTGAAGTCTACAGGAGTCATTAGCCTAGCTCTGTCAAAGTGAAAAAATAAACCTTACAGCAACTCTGAAATTATTTTACACAATGTGCCATGTATTTGAAATACAAATCTTGGAATTAAAAAAAGAGAGAGAGTTGTTTAAAAAGTCAGATGATAGGAACTATAACCGCTGAACACAGACTTAAGGATAAATGTGTTCAGCGGCAATAGTTTCTATCATCTAATGTTTTTTTTTTATTTTATTTTTTTAATTCCAAGACTAGTATTTCTAATGCACATGATACATTGTGTAAATAAGACAGCTTCAGAGTTGCTGTAAGGTGTATTTTTTTCACTTTGATGAAGTTAGGCTAATGATTCCTATAGACTTCAAGTCTTTATGCTAAGCTAACATGAAATGCTACCCATAAGAACTGAACCAGTGGACGTACAGAGGTGAAAATGGTATTGAACATCTTGTCTCATCTGGGTAAGTCGGAAACAGGGTATTTTGCACAAAACATTGGAGTATTCCTTTAAGGGATAAAAAAATGCTATTTTATTTATTTATTTAAATCAGTTTATGCCAATGACCTAGGTTCCCTTCTCCTTTCTAGTATAGCTGGAGACATCACGGTTCATTTTCTTCCTTCAGAAGAAGCCATTTGCTGCAATTCTGTCTTGTGCAGTAACAGCTTCCACAGAGCCAGATAATCCATCACAATAAACATGAAATCTTCATGTAGTTCTGTTTAATAGTAATTTCTTTGTACGAAAATGGACATATTTAAAGCTATTACATATTGGCACAAAATATTGAGTCTAAAAATATCAGTATCAGCCTTCAAAAATCCACATCAGTGGAACCACATTGATACAGTCATCAACCATCAGGTTTCATTTCTGTGCAGCAGTAGTGGGCAGTCGTTTCTCATCACCTCTCATTAAGGGCCAAGCGTGCTGGGTAAATCTTAGATGTGTCAGTGCAGCAGCCATGCTATTATCTAAAGCAATACTTTGTCAGCATGCGTGGGCAAGGCATCCTACAATAATATGTGTCCGAGCATGCAAGGATCCCGTCACCATCGGAGTTATTAGAAGTGATTCTGACCAGGCGGCTGCTGAGTGACCTTACCTCACCTTCTGCATTAAGCTCCAGAGGCAGGGTTGTTAGCAAAGAGATTTCAGCTTGGTGAAGAGGCTAAATAAACTCCCACTCACTTCTTATAACCCCAGTTCTTGATAGTGTGGAGGAGCAGAAGTGAAGATGCCCACATCACGTTCATGTTATGTGGGATTTTTGTGTTTGCTTTGCTTGACTGGGATTTACACAACGTTTTATATCATACAAAATGTTGAATAAAATACCACACATTTTTTGGTAAATTGTAAAAGTCAAATCAAAAGTCAAAAGTCAAATAAAAGAAATATCTAGTGTGTAAAAGCATATACCTCCTTGGTTTCACTGAGTTAAATGGCATCCCTTGCAAATATGTGTTTAACATCATTTTATTCTGCTGCACAACAAACTGTAGGAGTCAAGGGTTGCACAAACCTCTCAGTCTTTCTGTTTACTACCAGAGTCATGAGCAACCAGCAGGTCATGTATTATTCACCCCATCATGGCTGTGATTTCAAATTCCAGAAAGTTTAAAGTCCTGTATCACTCACATTTCAGCCTTTTGAGAGCTTGTCTTCCATTGTACTAAGTGTGCTTCATTATATCTTTCATATTAGCCGAAAACCTGCTGAGCAAATGCTTTCCAGAGGGTTTATCATTCCCAATCAAGGCCAGATGTGATGCATAAATTATAGCTAATTTCAACCAGCAGGTAAAAATATAGGAAGATTAAAATGTGACAAGTTACAATCTAACCACTTAAACAAGTCATATTGGATAGCGTTCTCATTAAATATCCATGATCACATTTTACATGAATCATTTGGAAATCCCAGAATGTGGTCTTTCTATGGTCCTGTTTTTTCCTGTGGTCTTTCTATGGCTGTGTTTTTATTTATTTTTGAAATTCCCTCTTTTTCTTAGCTGAAGGGACATGCCCTTCCCATATCCCAGCAATACTGTGAGAACAAATACAATATAGTTAGAGCTGGTCCTTAGAACTACAGCGTGTCATGCTCTGATTAAAGATGGGTGTAGCAAACTACAGGGCGGTGTCTAAAATTAACAGGGGCTTGGGGGAAAAAGGCTCTTGAAAGTTCATAAAACATCCATGAAATTAAAAATTTTGCAGTGTCATCCTGTGCACATTTTATTCACTGAGCTGATGCATGAATGTGACTACTGCCTGTGCCCTGTGGGCCACCGTTGGTGACTTGTGTGTGTGTGACCAGGCAGCCTGGAGCAGTAGCAAATGTGGGCATCATGCAGTCAGGAGTACAATAAAATACCAACCAGCGCATATATGGTGGGAAAAAAACTCTACAATGGAAGGTGAAAGATGGACTGGTTGTGGACAGTCCTTCCTTTCTGTATGGCCTTTCACCAGTTTCCAGCAGCAGGAGGGAAATTAAAACAAATTCAGGGTTACAAGTTGAGTGCACATTTGCTGGTATGCAATTCAAATGTATCATTTTACAGTTCATTAAACTGCACCGAAATGCCCTAAAATGAGATCAAGAGAGCAAAAGCCTGCTCTCTGGAAACATAAGTTAATTTCTTCTCTTAATTCACTGGAAGTCACCAAACTGTAGGATGCAGCCACCAGCCAGGCTACTGAATGATAGATGTTGTGTGTGTCTCTGCAGTGGGCTGCTGAGGGCTGCTTTGGCAGGTCTGTTGTCAGTGTGTGAGTGTGTGTGTGTGTGTGTGTGTGTGTGTGTGTGTGTGTTTCAGAGAAA
>OMKZ01042500.1:14153-28342 GCA_900302535.1 Neoniphon sammara
GAGGAGGGGGTGGGATGGGGGTGACGGCGATGTCACTTGTCACATGTGCTCCGTGGGAGGCCAAGGAGTCTCCGCTGATTCTTAGCCGTGGAATGGTAATCTCTGTTAATGTTTAATTTTCCTGGTGGCGTTGACCTTGAGAGCCAGCGAGCAGCTCAGGAGAGATGAGGGACTTAAGGGGGAGGAGGGAGAGGGAGGAGGAAGCGGGGAGTTCAAGAGCGGAGAGGTGAAGTAGAGGAAACAGAAAGGAGGAGGAGGAGAAGCCAGAGCGACTGTTGATCTCCACGTATACTGTATCTGCGAACTGCGTTAAGCAGCAGTAGCATGTCCGATTCTCAAATGTGCATGTGGCTTTTATAACAGTTGCACCGGATGAATTATATATGGCGTATGATGCATATTGCATCAATTCGGAAGCCTTGCCCTGTTTGTTTTCAACTGCCTTGTAAATACCTGACAGGAAACGGTCAGCCTTGACTTGAGTTTCAGGCCATGGTGAGCACTTCCTGCTGAGCTCCTGAAACTTTCATAACCTCAGATGAGCAGGTGTGTGTGTGCGTGTGTGTGTGTGTGAGAGAGAGTGTGAAAGCAAGGGGAGGGCAGAAAAGAGAGAAGAGTGTTGTTCTTTACCATCCGTCTCCTCTCAATAGCATTCACATGCTGCAGGAGACAGCAGCTCCTCTGACAGAACACAGGGCCAATGTTTACTGAGATTGCCATAAAAAACTAAAGGAGGATGAATGATTCAGACTACTGCAGCAAAGTCTGCTGCATCTGCCTCTCTCAATTCTCAAGGATATCTCCTCTTGCTGCCAGATCCCCTTCAGCTCACGCTCATCTACACCTCCATCTTTATTTTATTATACTCTCTTTTTCCATTTGCTTTCCATCCAGCCAAGCAAATGCTCACACCTCCATTTCTTGGCCTACCCCCCTTTTCCCCGCTTCCTCTCCATAATTGCAATACACCTCCCTTTTCTTTTGATATCTAACACCCGCTATCTCCCTGTCTTCTACTACCATGTATTTAATCAGTGTAGGTAGCAGACTCTCTCCTTCCACCTACACTCCCGGTGTGTGCACTATGTGTGTGTCTCTGCCGCGGAGTCTGCTTGAGTGTGTCTGCCTGCCTCATTCACCGAATCAAGGAGCAGCCGACTGACCATGACTGCATGTGAATAGAGCATTTCAGAAAACTGTCACATTGCGCCAAGAGAGAAAGCGATGGAAGATGATAGCACTTGCAGAGGTAACAGCCTCCTCTGGCCACCCAGAGTCATGGACTCATTAAATCTTCAGCCAGTTGTTTTTTTTTATTTTTTTATCAGTTCTGTCCTCTGAATGAAACCCTCGAGCCTAAACAAAGGACTCCATTCAAACTATAAACTGCCTAGTTCCAGAGTGCGTTAACACCAAGCATGCTCGGAGCGATTTATTCAAACTCTTGGATGTTAGCTCCTTTAGTTGGGTCCTTTTGGCCAGGTCAGAACAATGAGATTTGAACTCTGGTGGCGCCAAATAACTGCACCTAAAAATGTGAGGCTCAGTACTCTAATAAGACAAATATGAGAGGTGAGATGATTCAACCAAATACAGAAGACACCGTCAGAATCCAAGGTTTTACGAGTATTCAGAGATGGATGTTGACATCTAACAGCCAGCAGTTACTGATAGCAGCAGTAGTAGATCTTATATTCAGCTATTTCTTGGTGTTTTTTCACTGGTTTGAACACCAAAGAGGTAAAATGTAGCAAGGAGTGTGGATGAGTTCATCATTTTTCATTTATGTTACAGGCCCTGGCAAAAGATTAGTTTTGACTCTTTCCAGCTGCCAAAGTCGAACTTGGCAGGATAACAGGTTACTAAAACTATGTCCAATAAACAAGTAACTTGTGAGTCATGTGATTTGCTTGCAACCCCTAGTTCACTTTTAATTGGGCAGTGTGAACAGAGATAAACCAAATGCAAAAATGCAACACAGTTATTTTTTTCATGAGGGTTCAGAACAAAGAAAATTGTGTGACTGCTGAGGAAACTAATGTATAAAGCAGGAACTTTGTGTCCACATAATTCATGGTGACACATTTGTGGACAGCAAAGGAAAACCCTAGATTTGCAGCATGCACTGGAAAATGTTTAAGTTCTTTCTGGAAAGTTATGTTGTTAATACTCAAACGTTCTTGGCAAAATACCATTTCTCCGAGTTGCACAGAGAGCGAGACAAGATGTTCGATACCATTTTCACCTCTGTGCATCCGCTGGTTCAGTTCCTATGGGTGGCATTTTGCGCTAGCTTAGCATAAAGACTTGAAGTCTACAGCTCATTAGCCTAGCTCCATCAAAGTGAAAAAATAAACCGTACAGCAACTCTGAAGCTGTCTTATTTACACAATGTGTATTTTAAATATACATCTTGGATTTTTTTTTTAATTGTTTATTTTATTTTATTTTCATGGAGCTAGGCTAATGACTTCTGTAAGTTAACACGAGGGAACCGACCCAGTGGACATACAGAGGTGAAAATGGTATCCTGTCTCAGTCTGGGTAAGTCAGAAAAAGGGTATTTTGCCCGAAACAGAGTATTCCTCTAAGATCAGAAATCTAAATAACTAGTATGCGTTTGTTTGTCTAGTCCCTGTTGTAATATGTATGTGTGTGTGTCTGTCTGTCTGAAATTCCAGATACAGTCTAGGGTACATATCCAATACAGTCCAACAGTGCATCCGTGTTGATTAACCCTTTCTGAGGATTGTGTGAACTGTGTGGAGGCTCAAAGTTCAAGTCGAATATTCAGACTAATACAGCTTTTACTTTTTTATTCATGAAATACTACTCACTAGCAGTGGACATGATATGTAGCAAAGGATTTTCTCAGGTACTGCACACAGTGAGAAGCCAAGTGATTCACCATTGACTTTTACTGACCTGAATTTACCTCTCGATGGCCATAGCACTGAGAAAAGAAAAAAACCCACCACATGTTAAAAGTCATCTCTTACCCTATAGCTTTTCTCCTTGTCAGGTGATAAACTCCTGTCTCCAAAATGTCAACTCTCGACCAAATAAGAAAAACATTCTTGTTTATATCTTGACTGCCATGCAGTTTTGCGTTGACTTGGATTTGAAGAGGTTTCATAGGATTGTAGATTTTTATCTACAAACTTGTGGAGATTTCTTAAATCTCCACAAGTTACAAGCGATGATGTCTTCCTCCATAACCCTTTTGCTGCATTAGCCCCGCCCCCTCTCAGTGCAGTGTCCGGTCCCTGCCACAGATGCTCCGCTGTCGTGGATTATGGATGGGAAGGTGTGGAGAACAGCAGAGGAAATCCTTCTGGCCTGTCCCCATTATCCAACAATGGTAAATGGATTGGCCCACGGCTGCAGCACACCACAATAGGCCACTTAACAGTCATCCAACAGAGACATAGGCAGCCACGTACATTTAGGGCAATTTTAAAAGCTGTACCGCAGTGCATAATTCACAGTCCTCCAAGCATACCAGGCACAGTGAAACGGACGTTCATTTTTCAGAAATGGTTGTGTTTGTTTTCTTTGTTCCCCCCCCCACATTTGGATGCCTCCGTGTCTAAAACATTCGCAGTAATTTCCATCATTTTGCTTGGTTTTGTCTCCGTTAAAAAAAAAGAACAAATGTGAGCATGTTCAAGTCTGTCCTCATTATCCATGCATCACGCGTTGCTGGGCTGGGGCTGTTTGTTTGCTTCCTGCCTCTGTTTTAGTTCTGCTCTGTTGTTCCCCTAAACAGTTCATGCCGCCGTGTTGCCTCCGCTATGTTATTCTCGTCGGCTTATAATGAGAAGGTGACATGTCAGCACGCTCCCTGATTTAAACTTTAGACAACAGTAACGTGAAATTACGGCTGTTTGCACAAGAATGGAAGCTGTGGGGGTTTCTGACAGGAGCAGAAGGCCTTAGAAAATGCGGCAGGAGCTCGTTTCGAAATGAATTCCTCTCTCATCCTTTGATGTATGAGTGCTCTGATACACTCAGAGAGGTCGACAGGGGACAGATGCCAGTTTCATGGCCTAGTAATGGCATGTGAAATCATGTGGAGAGGGATAAGGATGGGAATGTGAGAGACTATTTGCGTTTGGCGCAGTAGGGATGGGTAAGTCCGCTATTTTAAGTAGTAACCTTCTGCAGTGGGAAAATAAAATCACAAATTGTGTGTTGAGTGCTTGCATACAAGGACATGATTGACACATTTATTGGTGACCTTAATGAGGAGCTGATGGGGCTGAATGGAGTTAAGGAGCCTAATTATCTCTTTGGGCTCCAAGAGGACATTTGGTAATTGGGATATATTGCTCTTATCAAAATGGCGTGGGTGGCTGCAGCTTTTTATCAGAGACCATCTTTGGCATTAAGTCTTAAACAAAGCTCATTTTGTGGCCGTCTCCAATTTGGACATCTGTGTCTGGATTTGGGAGTTACGTTCTCATACAGAGGGAAGGAGAAGATAGAGGACAGAACCTGATTTAGGGGATACTGTAGCAAGTGAAGAAGAAAGGCCTTTTAGAGAGAGAGGGAATGGGAGAGATAGATGAGATTGTGTACACGGAGGAGACAAATAGAGAGCGAGTTGAGGGGGTTTTCAGGGCAGCAGCACGTGTTAGATTCAATCCACAGGAGGCTGCTGTTGTGTGTTTCATGTGGAAACAATGAAGCTGGTCTAAATGAGGCTGCAAGCTGAGGTGGCAGCGTCCTGTGATCAATAATGTGTCTGGCTGGTCTGGGCCTGGCAGGAGAGAGATTTAAAGAGAAAGAGGCGCTCCTAATCCTGTGGGAGATGTTTAATCCTCTGAGATGTACCATCAAAGTCAGAAAGACCATTCTATTAAGGCAGGGGACACACACACAATGTAGAGGCCTGCACAGGTTCAGGAAAACACCTAGAGAACGCCAGGATTAGTGTTGAGGCCTAGACATGGCTGCCTGATTGGACGGGACACTCTTTATTCTTGCCCTTTTCTTTCATTTTGTCCTTGAGGCCCGTTCACTGACCTGCTGTCCTCCCGCGAACTAAGAGATGCTATCGCGCCCTGTTCTGTTTGAGTTTGGCTTTAGATTGAGTCTTTTTCAGGCCGTGCTGTCAAAGTCAAGGGTGACGCAGTGTTCCCACCCTGCAGGCACTGTCAATGTTGATATAAGCATCGGGTGCTACACTCACTCAGCAGGCTAATCTACATGTTAAATTTCAGAATGTACTGAAATGTGGTGGATCTGATGTAACTATTTTGTAAGATAACCCTCCAGCATTTATCAAGTCTCCTAATCTAAATCACATCACTTAAGGTATATACTCTTTTTGCTCCACTTGTAGACAGGGCTCAATCCATCAGTCCATCTATCTAAATGGATGTCCGTCCGTTCAACACTTAACTCCAAGGCAGCATATCTCGAAATCTGTTGGGCCTTTTGCCATGACATTTGGTGAGTACATTCATGCTCCCCAGGGGATCAACCCTGTCAACTTTGGTGACATCATGACCTGTCCTCTAGTGCCACCAAAACACTTTGCACACAAGATGTTACAAAATGTTAATTAGGGGATTACCATGATATGCAATTGGTGATTTTGTAATTGCTGCTGCTGTGTCACTCTGAATTTCTCCTTCGGGCGATCAATAAAGACAACTCTACTCTACTCTATATTGGGTGAGTGCATTCATAGTTCCACTAGGGATCAGTAGTTTTATCTTACTGTATTTAAACTGCCATGATGATGGTAACAGACCTAAATGTATTACTGATAGTTATTGATAGATGTCAGTAATTGCAACTCTTTAAATCTACACCAGACAACTGTATATATTGGCATTTCCAAATGACAGCAAGTAGTAGCTGTTTGAAAAGTGTTTTGAGCGTTGATGCCCAGAAATCCTGTAAGGTGATGTCAGTAAACTGCACACAGCATGCTCATGTTTGCCAACCTGGGCAATGTGCAATGTGGGCAATTCATTTCAGCAAACTGGATGAATGTAAACCCATTTAGGGGGCATCGGGCACTCCGCTTTGTGATTTGCGATGTCAACATTGCTGTAGCTTTATATAAAAATCTTGCCAGGGCACTGGCAAGATTTCTTGTCTCTCTCCACTGTGACTGTCAAACAAAGCGAAAATGCCAAAACAAAACAGACAAAAATTACTTGCAAATGCAGCTTTAACACCACTATTTAAGATCAGGGACATATATCCAAAGTGAATGGGTCAAAAATCTCAATGAGTTCTGTTCTGGCACCTGTGATTAGCGGGAGGATCATGTGTTTGGTCAGGTGTGTCTGTGTGTGTGTCTGTCTGTGGCTAATCTCACAAACTACTGGGCCTATCAGCCGAAAATGTCTTGTGCACAGTCATGACTGTATGATGAAGATCCCGTAGGGATCGGAACGTCAATCTGCAGTAAATTTCGAGAGCTATTTATTTGAGTGTGCGGACTTTTTTCCAGTGTATGATGAAGAAGCTCTTGTAGTTGCAGTGATTCAAAAACTTTGAAAAATGGGTTGTTCTCGCTACTTCCGCTCCCTCACTCCATGCATTGTCTAGCTAGCTCAACCAGGCGCTTCTCTCTCCCTCTCTCTCTCTCTCTCTTTCTCTCTCTCTCACTACTGGGCTTATTTTTCATCCTATTGTGGCCGTGTTCACACTGATGGCAGGTGAAAAAATCCAGGAGGTGTGTTTTCTGGGCGACTTGCTAAAGAAGAAAGTCATCAGAACACAGAGCAGACATGCGGGAGAACAACACTGTAAAAGGTGTCAGAAGCTGATGGAATCTGTCAACAGTCGTGGGTTAAAATAGGTCTAATAGCCTGATGCTTCATCACTGTAAAAAATGAAGTGTAAAACAGCTGTGGCTGTTTCATACAGCAGCGGACTAATTTGCCTAATCTTCTCAGGTCTTTGGATGAGGGACAAGATCAAAGCCATCATGGAAAACCCCTCTCACCCTCTGTACAACCAGCTGTGGCACAAAGCAATAACAACTATCTACTTAATAAAGACATTGTTTCCCCACACATGCCTGGAGGAAATCTGCACTCTATTGAGTGACCTCCTCTAGTTTACTTAGCATTTGCTGCATTATTCTCTATATGTTTACCATAATTACTTATATTATCTTGGGCACTCTCTGTATTCTCATACTATATTACCATATAGTATATGAGCTCATATGTTCTATTCTCTGAAGTTGGAATGACCCAGCTTCCCCTTGGGGATCATTAAAGTTTCATCCGATCTAATCTAATATAATCCAGGCGGCCTACAGCTATGTCACTGTGAGTCGGGTGAATGATGGGTAGAGCTGGGCCTGGTCTGCTTGATTCTGGCTCCTCTTCAAAGGCTGGAGCCACAATGGAGAGCAGCTCTCCTACACAGAGAGCGAGCAGAAGGAGGGAAAAGAAGCCAGGCAGGTCTCTGAAGAGTTTACTCTCATCCTCTGACGCTTCACCCTTATTGCCTCCTCTATTCCGCCTCCCATCAGTGGAGGCTGAAGCCAGCTTTGCTCTGTTTTCTCTGTACAGCACTCGGGGGTGAAGTGGTGATATCTGAGAAGTGTTGCGTATTCTCATAATATCTGACCCTGGGGCTTTCCTTGTGGGAGAGCGTGTTACAATTTACTGAAAAAAGCCCTGTAGCTGTGCTGTTTTCCTGTGCCAAGAAGTAGAGGAATTTAGCTCATACTCTTTCTTTTGTTTTGTTTTTTTTCTTTCTCTTCTGTTTCTCTTTTGTTTTTGTCTTTTTGGCACTACAGCTCTCAGTGTGCTGCACTCTGGTGTGGTCTGGTTACTCACACAGACCCAGTGCTCACTGCCTCTCAGGCATGGAAGTACACACACACACACACACACACACACACAAACACATACACTGATATCCTGTGCTCCCACAATACGGTGTGTGTGACCAGCTGCCAAGCTACAGCCAGCTCCCACAGTCACAGGACTGAAGCCGCTGCTGTCATCATCACCTAGTGTAACTGTGCGTCGGGCTACAGCAGGGACATACACACCCTTACACGCTGATAAACACGCAACACTCATCTTCCATGCAAGTAGCGTGATATTTGCCAAAAGAACTGGAACACATCAGACAGCATCCTAGCCTGTCCCTCCCTCATCCCTCTGCCTGTCCTCATCCTCCCACTCCTCCTCTCCTCAGCAACTCTATAAGATATTTATAAGCATTTTGATAGTTTTCTTCCACTCTCTATCATCCGAGGTGAATGCTGTCATGTCGGATTACTCTAAGAGCCATGCCGCTGCGCTCCTGCTATTCTCCGAAGGCTCCGGCACACTCCGTGCGCTTCTGTTTAGACCCATATAGCGTTCTTTCTGAATTATAAATTGTATTCATGTCATTAACCGGCGAGCACAGCCTCCCAAGTCAAGGTCTCATAGCTTGAGATGGAATGGAAACAGCAAGGCACTGATTAGATTCCCAGCAGATGTATCTTAACCTTTCGGCTGCACTGCTAAAAGCTACCTGTTAAAAATGTAGCTTAAAACAGCAATATCAAATCAACTGGAGAGAGAGAACTGAGATTACAGAACTGTGGAGATACACAAACACACTTTGAGGAAATACATTACTTAAAGGAATACTCCAATATTTTGGGCAAAATACTCTTTTTCTGACTTACCCAGACTGAAACAAGATGTTAGATGCAATTTTACCATTTGCATCTACCATTTTTTACCATTTACCATTTTCAATACCACCCCTGTACGTCCACTGGTTCGGTTCCCATGGTTAGCATTTCGTGTTAGCTTAGCATAAAGACTTGAATTCTACAGGAGTCATTAGCCTAGCTCCATCAAAGTGAAAAAAATAAACCTTACAACAACTCCAAACTGTCTCATTTACACAATGTATCATGTGTGTTACACATGAAATACATGTCTTGGAAAATTATTTTTTAAACGAGAGTTCTTTTAGGAGAAGTTTGATGGTAGGAACAGTTATATTAGCAGTTATATTTTCTACCATCTAACTTCTCCTAAAGATGTGTATTTCAAATGCACATGATACATTGTGTAAATAAGACAGCTTCGGACTTGCTGTGAGGTTTATTCTTTCACTTTGTCATCAACTTGTCTCAGTCTGGGTAAGTCGGAAAAAGGGTGTTTTGCCCAAAATGTTGGTGTATCACTTTAAAGGATAATGTGCAGCACTTTGGGGTCTTAATTCACCCTTTTGTGTAGTATTTTTATTTTATCAACCTGATTAGACATTAATTATCATACTGGCATACTTATCTGACAAAACTGATTTAAAATGATTTTAATAAAAGGAAAAGTAATATATAACCACTGTAACCCCAGAAGTCCTATCAAGGAATCAAAACGTTGGTGTTCTCCAAATAAATTAATAGTAGTGAAATAATTCAGAAGTAATAAATAAAATGAAAATAAAGCAGCAAAAAAGGATAAATGCCTTTTTGCCATAATTTGTTAATTTGTGATTACAAATCAACAAAGGCGAGTTATATGATTAGATATGAAGCAGCGGTCTGTTATACAAAACAGCCACATCTTATTTAGAAGTAACAGACCTCAGAATTTGTTCATGGGCCAGTCAGAGCTCAGAATTCAACAAAGAAGTTTGCTTGATCATGTTAGTGCCTGTTTGTGCCGTGTGACTTTGTAAATGTGACTGTTCACGTGAAAGCATGTCTGCGAGCATTGAGCACACAGCTCTTTCCCCTGTTCCGGTAACTCACACACACACACACACACACACACACACAAACAGTGCTGCACTGATAGAAAATGGCTTTTGTCAGTGACAATAAGAGATGAATGGAGAAGTGCTCGGAGTAAATGAGGTGATTTCCATGATGAAATAGAGCGATAAAAAGGCAGAGGAGAGATCTCTTCCTCTCCCCTTCTCTCCCTCTGTCTCCCCTCTGCTTTGTTGGCCAGCCATTCATCAAGGCATCACGGTGATGGAGAACGCACACACAGCCGCGCACACATACACACACACACACCCACACACACGCATGCTGGAGATAAAGTGGAAACAGATTGCTGAGCTGAAATCATTCAGAAGAAAACTGGTTGAAGTTTTGCGGTGAAATCTGTTTCTCACCCATAGGTGACCTTGAGGTGAAGAGGGCGATGTCACACTGTTGAGTGCGGGTGTGTAGACCTGCATGGATAAGAGCTGGTACTGAACTCTGCTGAGGATAAAAATAAGCTAGCAAGGAATTATTTACTGCACTGGTATGAAAGTCACTTTTTCACTCAGTTTCATCAGTGTTTTAAGTTTATACTATATGTAGGTTTTTATTGTATATTTCTGTCATTTGGTGGGTTTTCTTTTTTTCTTTTTTTTTGTGAGTTATTGCATTAACTGTGGCTGAAACTGAAGGACGGTGGAACATGCATGAGTAAACCAGTTGCCAGCGGGCGTGCAGGGGACTTTAGTCGAGTAACTTAAATGGCTACACTCTGACAAGCAGCACTGGCTCTGATGAGGCGCTCTAGGCAGGTTTGTTGGTGATGAGTGTCAAAACAGCTGTCCCACTCTCTGTCTCTGATCAAGCACAGTATGGGGAGAGAAGCCTGTGTTAAGTTTTTTTTAATTGAATTGGTTGTGTTTTCCCTGCAGTTTTCGTCATGGACGGTGCATTGCGGGTTATTTGCACAAAGGGATCATTTCTGTGTTTCTTAACAGTGGAGCTGATATGGTTTTCCTCTTTTTCCTAGCTTTGTTGGGCATTGAGGTACATCATACTCTCGTTCAATCTCGCTTAAATGTGGCCAAACCGAAGAATGAGCGGCCACGTCGGATCATTACAAAAGTGCAGCCTGCTTCTCATGCCATTTAGAGTCCATCTTTCTAATGACAGTAGATAGTACAAATTTAAATTTTCAACAGGAGAAAGTTAATCTAATAGATAGTGGCTTGGTAATTACCATAGCACAGTACCATATCTTAATCACAGTGACTTGGAGAGTTAAATCCACTGGAAAGGGTCTATTCTGCAGGGCCATCCTCAGGGGACGCTCTCTCTATATTTCTCTTTCTCTCGCTCTCTCTTTTTCTCTCTCCCTCTCTTTGCATCTCTCCCTTCCACCCGCTGTCTACCCCCCCACCCTATTGAAAGTGAGTTGTCACCTCCCTTCATTAATATCTGTCCCCCTCCCCCCAGTTCTGTGCCCTTGCAGGAAGGTCTGTCACACTCGCACACACACTTGTGCACACTTGTACCACATATACATACACATAAGCCTGTGTGACTTAATACACTTCCATACCCCAGGTAATGCCTTATAGTGTACAACTGGTGGGACATGAAAAAAAGATGAGCATAACGGCTGACCTGCCGCTTGGCCCCAACTCCACCCTGCCCTGCCCAGAGACAGCCCCTCCCGTTGGGGGCGACAGGAGTTCAACACAGTGGCTGAGGACAGAGGACAGAGGAGGGCTAGTGCAGCTGAAAGAAGCTATTACAGCCAGAGAGAGGCCGAGCAACAAGAAGTTGAGAACAGAACAGGTGAGACATGAATATCACAATCAGCATCAACCGCCGTGTGGTTAAAGCCAAGGCTGAAGACTGCTGTGGTTTCGCAAGTGGTAATGATCAATAGCAGTCGCTTCACTGTTTTCTCAATGGCTGCAGAGAATTGAAGCTTTCAAAACCGAATTCCTCCCCAGTACTCTTTGTTTTGGTAAAGATTCTCTGCATCCTCAAGGATTATGAACTGTGCTCAATAGACCTTTTTCATAGGAGCCATTTTGGCAGGGTAAACACAGGAGTTACTAATAACGTTAATTTAGGTTCTGTTCCATAGACCTAAAAGGAATGCAGCTTTGATTAATGTCATTAGTAACACCTGTGTTTACCTTGCTATTTTATGTACAAATTGTTGGTATGAAAAAGGTCTATTGGATCTGTGCTAGATTGTTGCATGCAGGTAATTGGCTAAAGGTAGAACACATAGGTCATTTTGTTCAGAATCCTTGCCTTTAATCCAACTCACAGAATATGACCCACAAGACTGTTTCTTAACTCTTAAAACACCTGGAAACAAACACCGGTCTCACTTCACTCGAACACGGGTGTCCTGTGTGAAAGTCCTGTGTTTTGTGGACCAGTCCACTACTGACCTCCTCTCTGTGTGGACTTTGTCGCTCTTTCTACTACTTCGCTTACTGCTGGTAGGGGCGCTAATTTAGGAAACAATCTTGGTAAGGAAAAACTCCACTTTAACGGGAAGAAACCTCAAGCAGAACCAGGCTCTGGGTGGGCGGTCATCTGCCTCGACCGGTTGGGTTGAACAAACGACCTATGGTTTGGGGGAGGATGCTCTGAAAGGTATTAGGTAGCTAAAGTTTATTAGCAATAGCTACTGTTTGGACTGGCTAATCTGGTTACTGATGTAAAACATAATTTTGTATGTTCTCTGAGCTGCTGTAGCCAACAGGGATGGGAGGGTTGGAGCAGAGTTGGGGGCTTAGGTTGAGACCTCTTGAGGAAATTGGTTACCTGTTACTTGGTGTTTACAATGGCTGTGACTAGACATTACTAAAGAGTCCATAGTACTGGTTGTTCCTTTAAAGGAATACTCCAATATTTTCAGCAAAATACCCTTTTTCTGGCTTGCCCAGACTGAGACAAGATGTTCGATACCATTTTCACCTCTGTACGTCCACTGGTTTGGTTCCTATGGGTAGCATGTCATGTTAGCTTAGCACAAAGACTTGAAGTCTACAGGAGTCATTAGCCTAGCTCCATCAAAGTGAAAAACTAAACCTTACAGCAACTCTGAAGCTGTCTTATTTACACAATGTATAGTGTATTTGAAATACACATCTTGGAAATGTTTTTATAAATGAGAGCTGGTTTAGGAGAAATTAGATGGTTGGAACTATAATCGCTGAACACATGTATGCTTTTGTCTGTGTTCAACGATTATAGTTCCTACCATCTAAATCCCAATGAGAAGATCTAACATCTTGAGAAATGAAATTTAGTGAAATGATCATCACGTAATAAATTTATTCAATTCCCAACTTATGGCAAGTGTTCAACTGCGAGGAAAGTTTTCATTTTCAGAAAGTTAATTAACATGATGAAAACCTTAACCTAACCTTGACAAGTAATTTGTGTTGTTCTCATGTAATCATTTTGTGGCGGAGGAACACAGTCACAACGACATCTCATATGTGGTTCAGAGTTTGTACTCATTTCACAGAATTTTGTGAGACTGTGTTGTCTCCCTGACAGGGCAGTAACAGCAGACTAGCTGTTTCATACAGTAAATGATAGCTAACTATTTACAGAATGTCGCTGGCGTTTGAGAGCAAATTTGTTTCCAGACACACAGCAAGTCACTGTACCGCCGTCACTGGCATTTAATTGCTCTTGATATTTAAGCGCTGGAGCAGATCACATTACAAGTGACTCTGCCTCCTGTTTGCGCTGGCGGCGTATTCCATTATACGCTCCTCATTTCCCTAGCTGTCCTTCAAACTGCATTGAATGTCAGCTGCTCGGGGCACCGTGATTCTGTATCAATTATAAGAGTTGAGGCAGCTACTGTGAATCAGGAGCTGATAGCATCAGCTCAGTGTGGATGGGGAGGAAAAAGAGGGCGAAACTCAGCTCAGGTAGATAGGGCTGCAGTGGGTAGAAGGACACAAGCAGATGAGCCACATATCACCTCAGGACAAATGAAGAGGAGATATAAGAGAGTGAGAGAGAAGGAGAAAATTAATGCAGAAGGTTGGAGGGGCTGTGACTGTTAGACTGCAGTTAGATGCACAGTTTCTATTAATTTCTACAGATATTGCTCGTTTTTTCAAATTTTCACTATTGCAGTCCTTTACCAATACTTTTTGCACATTTGACACATTACATTGACTTCCATTCGTTCTCTACAGCCTTTCCCTAATATTGACCAAAGCCAACTAATGCCTAACCCTGACCCTAATCCTAACCTTAATTGTAGCCTTAACTCTAACCTTAACGAATAAGACACAATTTGCACTTTCCCTTTGTGTGGACCACCCAAAACTACACCCTCACAACTACAAATGTCCTCACAGAGCCGGTAGTTTCTAAATAGTTGATCCTCACAAGTATAGAAAGGCAAGCTTACGTACACACACACACACACACACACACACACACACACACACACACTGCCACTGTC
>OMKZ01042504.1:0-10849 GCA_900302535.1 Neoniphon sammara
TACAGCAAAACTGATTTTGCCTGAAATAGAAACACAGTCGAACATGTCACCTAATCAGAATCAGTGTCTGAACCTGAAATGGAAATGGAGATGCTTTTCCACACAGTCAGTCACATGATGCTTTAGACATTTTAGCGTGCAAAGAACTTAACGTTTTCCCAGTAAAAGTCCAAAGATAATGCAGTGTTTTTTTTAGCAAAACCTCCTTTTGTCCACACAAACCTGGTAAAATTTGTTTTTGCAGGAAGTATACCGTGACCGTGAGTGCTAGTGTGAGAGTGCGGGAGAAAGAAGCAAAGAGGGAGACCTCCTATCCTCACCTTTTATCCTCTATTGTTCCAACAGACAATGAACAGGAAGCCAAAAAAAGTCTATGGAGGTATCAGGCGTAGGCAGGGGGTTGCAGGATTTCTTTTACTGTCCTTTTTTCAATGAATGTCTTTCTCTCTCTCTTTTTTTAAATGATTTTCTCTCTATTTGTTTATGCTTTTGAAAAAAATCTCACCCACCATGAATGTTAAAAAAGATTGTCAAAAATGTGAAAAAAATGACTGTTACATTTCTGACATTATTTAAAGAGAGTTTATCACTGGAGCAAAAGGGAAGCGTGAGTCCTTATGCTGATGATCTACCTCAGTTTGCCTCTGGGTAAACTTCCACTGTATATTTAATAACTACTTATAGTTATGTGATGGGTTGCTTCAGTTGCATAACATTTGATACTTCCTGATGGCTTTTTCTGATTGCCATGTAAGTCATCCCAATTTGTGTCTTTCCTACTCCTTTGTTCTGAATAATTGGATTGTAAGGGCGCTGCAACTTTCACTTCAAGCTGTGTAACTCTTTTCTCTGTCCCTCTGTCATGTGGATTGAGGGATTTAAGATGCACATACAGCTATGTACCGCCTCAGATGTTGCTGAGGTTATAATGAGCCAGTATTATCAAGAATTGTATTTTTCATTTTGTCCATTAGAGTAACGTGTGTAAAATTATGAATGTCTGCTTTTTTTGTATGTCCATGTGCAGTTGCCCTTGCATTTCCTGTTTTATACTACCTCGTTTAACAAATTATTTTATTGTTTTATTATTTTCCTAGACTCAGGGAACAAGGTTTAGTACATTTGAAAAGTCATGTAATGTTACATGGAAAACTGACAGGGTATCTTCTCAGTGCTAAACTGTTGTAGTGCGTAATTGCCTAATAGAAATGCTATGAATGTATCTCTGAAATGTTGAATTTCTGAAATGTTGTTCAGATGCTTGTGCTGCCCTCCTCACAGATGAAAAAATCTCTTTAGTTTCATTTCAGTTCGAAAGATGTCTGTTGTACAGCAGGCTGTATTTTGTTTGTTGACTTCTTCCTTTTTAATCATGCAAGAGTACATGCCAAAAGTGCTTGCATTGGCATGTTGGTACAGAAAACCTTTATGATTGGCCTTAATGTGGAAAATGTCCTTCAGATGCAAATAACAAAGTCCAATCTTTCTGAGGGAGAACCTCCCTTTGAGGATGCAACACTTATGAAGAATGATTGTTGAAAAGCAATGGAAGTGTTTAATGAGAGATGAAAGTGAAGAATTGAATGAACATCATAAAACATTTTACCTAAAAAAATCTATATTTTTGTTAGAAGATATGTACTACTGAGTACACAATGTAGTTCTTTTGTTCTAAGTAGTTTATGCTTTACTGTAGAGTAGATAAAAATTAGCACTTGTCTGTCAAGTAGTTTTGTATTACCAACCAATGTGCGGCGGTGACTGATGCTATTACCCAAAGAGTTGTTTGCTCCCTGATTTCTTTTAAACTCTCAGCTGACCTCTGGCAGAAGGCTAATGAGTGTTGTGAAATAATCTCACGCATTAGACCAAAGATGATACATGGCCTTGCAGATCAGTTGAGATGCTGCTCCTAAAACAAAGCCTTGCACATTTGTGGCCTTGTCCTGTGACCAAAAGAGTTGTGATGCAGTGTAACTCTGAGGAAGTGCCCACAGGATTCTCAGGCACTTGATGAATGAAGTGACAGTTTTAATCAATTTCATGCACAGTAACTAAAATATCCTGTTGTAGATGTCCTCCAAGATCTATGCTGTTGCAAATAGTTGTATGTACATTGTAGGTGAAAATTATATGGAGCTTTATACAAAATATTTTATTGATTCTCAATCCGTATTGCAACAGTGCAGCCATGTGCAAATTGTGCATTTCTTGATTTTTTTTCTCATCTTGTTGATGAAAAAAATAATCTACAAAATAATTTAAAGCTGTATTTAGTGTATCTCGTTATTTGGGATGCGTGCAAAGTTGTCTATTCTAACAACACTGAGAAACAAATTCTAGAAATGTAAGTATAGGTTTGTAATTCAGTAAAACAAATGTAAAATGAATTACTGTCACTCGCAAATACTCCGTTTGCCAGTGATATGACAAAACAGTGTTTATCTTTTCCGCACACAATTTGTAGTTTAATTTGCAGTTTTGAATTATATTGTAGAATCAATGGCAACAAGGTGCGCAAAAAGTCAGTGGGTGCATAAAGTGAGCACATGGCTGTGTTTTCAATCAGAGGATACTCGAGAGGATTCAATCAGGCGAACTAGGTGGCTGTTTGCATGAAAAGCGACACAATCAGTTTAACTTTATTTTGAAAAGCAAACAATGTAAACCAAAGATTTTTGAGGTCACCGTTGCATATTGGTCAGAGATCATCTTAAATGCATACTATCTTTGTGTGATATTTTGTCATTTTTCAGTGTTCTCATACCAACATGATTTGTCATTTGAAAACTATGTAATAATGTGTTTCTACTACACGACAAACCAAGATGAAAATGGTACACTGTTCTTGTGAATGATCATTTCTTTCCCTCATAGTTTTCTTTATTTTATTAACCTGTTCTCATTCAGGGGGGAATGGGTTATTGTCACTACAGTGGAATCATGTGAATCCTGATTTTACCAAAGTACCAGCTTTTCTTTCTTTTTCTTTTTTTACCTGAAATCACAAAATGTATTATTTGACATGAATGCACCATATGTTGTAGATGTGCAGCTAAATATTTGAGAAGGGTCTACCATCCTGTATTAGAAGCACTTATTGGCCCAATCCAGAATCTGAAAACAGCCCCTCTCCGTGCTGTCATGCTTGCTTTATGTTAAAATCTTTGAAACCAAAACTTAGTATCCTAGTGATGTTTTGGAGCTTTTAGCAATGACAAGATGCTCACCTCTCAATTTATGAAAAATTGCAGCTGCAAATGCATTTTTATGTCATTATAATGCCACAGTTATCTAATGGACTTGTTAATGTTCTGAATTGGGCCTTTAAGAGTCCGTACAGGTATACAGTTGCTACCTCAGGCTTCAGTTTTAGCTATTCTTATTGTTATGATAGATGCAGATACAAGACATTGGGGTCAGTGTCCGTAAGATGGAGGTCAAGATATAAAAAGTTCAAACGAGGGATACAGGATGCTGTCCTGTGTCTTTCATCTCAGTAATGGTGTTATATTCCTTAGCATGTGAATTTGAAGGGATGAAACAGAGCTTAGTTTGTGTCTGAATTGACTTGCTCTGTTCTCCCTCTTGCAGTAACGTTGTGTTCTGTCAAAGCTATGATGGCTTCAGCTGCACGCGTGGAGCGCTGCGGGTCATTTACAGTTAAACTCAGGGGAACCCGCTGCCGCTCCACCTTGAAGTGAAAGCAAGTTTCAAGCCTTGAAAATTGAATGTACCTTTTGTAATTATTATGGTTTCTGATATTTTTGTGTTAATGTTTTGGTATGTTTTGTCAGTTTGTCTTTGTCCTACATCAGAATGACTTACAAGAATGTTTCTGCCAAAAAATGTTCAGTTAGGAGATTTTATAAGGTGGTTAATTATGAAAAAAGGATGATTCCAAGTTTAAATAAAAGTATAGAAATAGCAACTCATCTACAGTTGTATTTTTCATTTCATTCATTAAGATGTTACACACTAACTTACCTCTTGTGCTTTTTCAAGTTTAACCTTGACAACACAGCACAGCAACAACAGTAACTGCCTACTTTATCTTCACATCAATCTCTCTCACCTTCTTATCTTGTCTCTAACAACCATGTAAGGTTTTTACCTAGTTGCTCAGATGTTACATCAGATCATTGTCCTATATATGGATATCTGTAAGGAGTCTATTGCTTATGTTCAGTCATTTTATCTACAATCCTAGTTGGGCTTTAACTTTTTGAACAGCTTTGTAGAGGCAGAGAAACTTTAAGCCAATCTACAGAGAGAAATTAATCCATAAATGTCTATATAAGTATATTAATTAAATTGATGAATAATATTAAAGGATAACTATCAGTCACCACTTTCCAGAAGCCTTTGCAAATGGAGAAAGTTTGAAACAAAGAATTGCATACAGGTGACCACTCTGTTGTGCAAAAGGCACTGATACCCCACACTGACTCATGCAATAACAGAGAAACAACTTTTGGATGAACTACTGCACAGTGTATATTGTATCATCCTCTGAAAAATGAATCAGTTTTTGAAGCCTGTGGTCACTCAAGTCCGTCTCATGACAGGCCAAAGTTTTTGTTGCTGAGAATTGTATGCCATTTTCTGGTTACCTTTTGTCAGCAATGCTAATGTGATGAAAACAGTGCTATCAAATGTGCAAAAACAAAACAAAACACAATTATGTTAGTGATGTAAAGCAGATGTAGTCTGTTTTACTAAAACTCAACACAATAGAATACCTTGGCAACACAGACCTCAAATGATGTTAATAACAGGCCAAATGACCAATTCTTGACAGAGTGACTAGACTGCTGAGATTACTAACCTAGAAATAGTAAAAAAAAAAAAAAAAAAATGTAATTTGCTGGGTCTGTAAAGATATAGTAGGCTATTTCTATTTTCCAGTGTTGCAGCCAACCTTCACTCAATATTAAAGGAGGATTAAACAGATGTATTTGGCAAAATCAGATACTTTTTTTAAACGTTTACTGCCAAAAATCATGTTGCAAGTGGTGGTTTTGAAGAGTTGAAGTTTAGTTTCTATTATTAAATGCTACGGATAATGTCTCGTGACTTTTTTTTACAGCCTATCTCATGTCAGCATCTCATCTGGAAATTTACAATGAGTGTGTGCCAGCCTGGCCCAGCCTGCCAGAACCGAGATAACAGGTGCAGAAACCGGTTGGTTTCCTGGCAGAAAACCAGAGACACATGAGGAAACCTTGGAGCTGACAGGTCACGACATAACACCAGCACGTGCGGTCTAATAAGTGCGATGTTTTCCCTCCTTGCGGGTTGCCATGTACTTCTGGCATTTCATCATGGCTGCAACACAGTGCAGAACATGGTGCAACCCTTCGTAACCGTGTATGCTTTGTCACACTTCCTTGTTTATGTTTTTGTCGGAGGCGCAATATTTTTGTTGTTACATGGGTTTGCACCACCCCTACAGCGCCTGTTTGGTCACGTGACTGACTATCAGCAACATGGGAAATGTCGTTTGAATTACTGGGAGAAATCGAGTGTATCGTCGTCAGCTATTCTACCAAAAAACTACATTTCCCATCCACCGGCCAGGTTGTCGGCAATACACTGTTGTTAATGGATAACTTAGGCTAAGGGCACACTGCAATAATTTTGGAGCTGCTTGCAAACAACAGCCTCATCGTTGGGCATCACGCTTCAGGTAAGTTCGGTTCGTTAACGTTTAAAACTGACAGTTGATGCTCTCGAGCTGCCGCGGCCGTTATGCAACGTCATGATCTGACGTTTGTCAAATTTACAAACAATGCACGGAAAGGTGACGTTACTGGTAAGTTGCGACCCACCAAAATCATTACTGTCGGCACTGACGTTGCTACTGTTAGTACGGCTTGTAACTGCAGTGTTATCATTACTTTTATTTGGCTGGAAAAGTAAACATATGTTTTCGGTCATAGGCCAAGATGTGACTGTGCGGCATCATCTGCCAGCTTTTCCTAGTGGTCTGCGGTTCGCTAGAGGGAGCTATTTCCGTCTGCTTGTTTGTTTCCTCACACAGCATTTAACTGAATAACGTTAGCAAGAGACCCGAGAGACCCGAATTCACGAAGAGTGGTTGTGATTAAAACGTTAAAAGGTTAACAAAGGTGGGCGTTTCCCTACAAACCAGTTTAGACCAGTTAAGATGCTTTTGGATGGTCACCATGCTTGTCTGGTCAGCTGGTCATAGCTACTGTGACCTGCATAACTTTAGGCTGGTCAACTAATAAACATACCAAACAGTTTAGCTAGCTAACCAAGGCTGTTTGACCAACCGGTTTTACAATACAATACAAACTAACGTGAAAGTGTTGTTTATGATAGTCTTAATACATTAGGATGAAAGATGTCCAAAATGGATATAATAAATGTCACTATCTAATATAAAGTATAATCTCTAAACATGGATAGCAACATAAAGTTTGCTAGCTAACGTTAGCTGTCACAAAGCTTTCAAAACAGTTGTGTGATTGAATGAATGTTTTTTTTTTTCCTGCAAATTTACAGTATTCTTCACATGAACGTAATATTTTAATACTATTTATGGACACAGTCCTCAGAAAAGTAACGTAAAGAAACCCGCCCATCTCCCCTCCACTTTAGCTATTCATAATAGCCTATCCCATTTTGTAAAACCTCACATTGACACCAATTCATTTGGAGCTCTGTGCCCCAGGCGCCACTTTGGGCAAATCAGCCCAGTTTTTAGGTGGTTTCCTCTGTGCTACACCCTTCTGGTCTCACATTGTATGCATGCAGACTTCAGCTACAAGTACACAGAGTTTCCCCTATGCTACATCGTTTTGGTTTCACTTTGTATGCATGCAGACTTCAGCTACAAGTACACAGAACAAATAATGACAACAGGGTTAAGCTTACAAAACTATTTACAAGAATAATGGAGAAAAAAATATTTTGTACTGTTTTGAGTGCAGATTTCTGATGCACAATAATATATATAACGTTTAGACTGGTCATATCAATACCATTCTTAGGTTTGGGCATATTGCTGAACAACTCAATTCACCACACAACACAACACATGGTCATCTACAGTGACTTACCTTTTTTCCCCACTGTAGATTCTTTTGTTGCTGACAACGAGCAGCAATGTCTGAGACCTCGAGTGACACAGAGTCATCCTGTGGCTGGACTATTATAAGTAATGAGGTATGAACCATGTTTCCTGATCCCTGGTTCCACCTCTTCATTTGATTGTCATTATTTTTACACAGTATGGATGTATTTGCCAAATAGAAGAAGGGGTAATTAATTAGTAAGTCTTGAAGCTAATGGACAATGGGTTAAATGAGAAATTGCTTTTCAATTGTTGTAACTGTTCCTTCATTGAATGGTTTATAACCTGATATTTACTGTACTGAGAGATTTGATAAACATGTTTTGTGTCTTTCTGTACATTTTGTGTGATATACAGTACTTGTGATTGTAATATGTGCAGCAAAATACTCAGAAATGTCAGAGTAAGATTGTAAGATTGTTATGTAAATGTATTTTGGTAGCAACTGTGATCCCCTTTTTTGGATAGCAATGTTGTTTGTTTGGATATGTGAGTTATTTTGGATATGTTCGTTATTTTTTTCATCCAATTCTAGTGGTATGTATTTCCTAGCCAAGAGACCTAATTGTTTTCTGCCTAATTGCCAGCAGGTGTGAGAAATGTATGCTAAAGATGTATTTACCTAGTTTTAGCTATACACTGATGAAAGCTTGCACTAAAATGTCTGTACTCTCATGCTGATCAATTAAATATTCTTTATAGTGAGTGTCAGTTATCTTTTAGTGTAAGAAAACTTTCTTGTTCCCAGATTTTGAATAAAACTGACCAGGAAAAGTACCCTGAACATGTACCCTTTGAGAAAAAGTTAATTTCTCATTTGCATGTAGGCCTCTGTTCTAGACATAATCTGTTATTATTATTATTGTTATTACTATTCTGATTATATGCACTACATGTTATATGTATTACAAGGGTTCAGATATTGAAACCCTGGGGCCGGAGGCTGCGGTGGAGTATGGGGCTGAGCTGTTACAGAGTCCTGCAGCAGTGGAGACGGAGCTGCAGGACCCACCTGCCTCCCTGTCTGCTGGTAAGAAATCAGCTGTTACAAAGATCAACACAACAGTGAATTATGTTTTTTGTATTACATTATCAAAGCTAAAAGCAGTTGCTTTGTTAGTCACAATGATTGCAACAAAAACCTTCATTCAAAAACCAACATTTCTAGTCAAACATCTGAAAAGAGGCAGTGTATAATGTATCTCCATAAAAACATTTTCCAAGTGCTTGGCACAATAAGAAAATAATTGGTAAGAGTTAATTACAAAGGCACCTGCTCAGTGGATTAGTGTTCACTTTTATGGTTTCTTCAGCAACATTTCAGTCTTTAATTGAGTTTGTTGGGCTTCATAAAATTGGCTAAGATTAAAAATTTGCTGAGTATAAGATGCTGCATTTAAGATTAATGCATTGTGGAGGTTCTTTTAACACTTTCACTAACTGTAGCCTTTTGCAAAACCGAGATAAAAAGTGCACACAAATAATGTTATTCTGAAGCCCTGTTTTAGAATAAAAGAAAAATCCTTTATGGAGATAAGGTTAGGGAAAATGGTCTAAAATGGCAGGAATTGCCTTGTTAATTCTCTGAACAGTCTGGGGAAGGACCCTCAGACCCCTATTTTCTGTTCTCCTCCCAATATCTCAGTAGTGGTGACACCCATGTGAACAGTTGAATCGTATTAAGTTAAATTTCCAATCAGCAGTATGTATCAGCTTATTCATGAACGCTTTATGTAGATACATTTAGTATATGGGTCTTTATAATCAGAATTTTACACATTTATCATTATTGACCACATAATATGATTTATTTCAGCTGGGCATGCTGAAGAGAGGGGTGATGATACACATGACGACACTCTGAAGGAGCAAACTTTAGACGAAACACTGTCTGCTTCTGAGGTGAGACAACCATGAAGATAATCTACATTCTGCTGAAACCCCACGCCACCTGCTTGCCTCTGCCTCTGTACTGATCCTGTTGCACATATCCTCTCCAGGCTGGATGTGGCGCCGCAGGGAAAGGGCATGTGACACAGTGGTCTTCCAGTGACCACTCCGATATCGTGACTTTAGGAGACATGAAGGAGGAGGAACATCCAGTGGTGGAACAGGAGGCAGCAGCCAGTGAAGATTTCTACCTTGGGACCTCCTGTAGCAGCCAGTACGCCTTCACGCCTGTAGAGACAGGTAGGACTGCTGTTTTACACACTCCACTCAGTAGCACACTGTAATGTCCCTGTGTTTTCATTAGACAAGCTGGTTTAACTTTCCACTTACTATGCACAATATTGAATTTTTTGCCAATATACAATATGCCGATATTTTCCAATTTTTTGGCCATTTTCCGATACCAATATGCGCATATTTTTTTTCCATCTTGTGGCAGAGAACATTAAGTTTCTCCTGTAGTGGAATTAACATATTATTATGCCTACTCTTATCATGATGGCCCACTGGCAGATGCAGATGTAAAATACAATGCTTTTCAATATGTACACATTCATTAGGCAAAATAAGAAAACTACTACAGACATATTGTTGCACCCTTGGCCCAAGAGACGTGATGATGCCGCGCTGTGTGCACCCTCACGCTGGATACTGCCAAGCATTCACTGTATTTTGTCTAATAGTGGCCACTTGGTTGTCAAGCATTTAATCAAGCATATTGGCCTATTGGAAGAAATTTTCATATCAGGCTGATGCTGATATTTAATTTTAAAGCCATTATTGCCTGATAACGATAATGTGCCAATATTATCGTGCATCCCAAAGAGAAATCCATATTTTTCACACAGGGACAGAATGTGACAGAAAAGAGAGAAACTGCAGCACAAAATATTTCTCCCCCTGCCTGTTTTTCCCCTTCCAAAGCAGGTTCAATGTTGAATCAGTGGACGCTTCCACAGAGTCTGTGGAATTTAGGCTACCATCTGAAAAACCAGCTGTCTGGAAGCCGCTCTTTCCCAGGTGGCCTGATTGATTTTGGAGTGAATATGATAGTATGCTAATCTTGTTCAGTGGTGTTGAGAGCTAACCATGATAAGTTGCTGTTAGTGACAAATGCTGTCTCATAATGTGAACAAGTTTGTACTTTTTCTAAAGCATGTTGCAACCACCGTTGAAAAAAGTGTGCAGTGCCTCTCACACTTCCCCTAAATGTGTGTGCATGACTAGGTATTTTATAGGTCGTTCTGTCTTAGATTATATGAGTAATTAAGATTAACTTATATTAAAATAATGGAGAACTCCAGTCAATGTTAGAATTTGTGATGTGACTCCTATGCTATATGATGCTCCAAGATGTCTGGAGTGCTTCACAGTTTCATAGTTTGATCTATGTGCAGATTTTTAGCTGTGAGTCCATGCATTTTTTAATTTTAATTTTAATTTTTTGGAGAATTGAGAGAATACTGTCATCAACCATACAGTATAAATTGGAGTAGAACCTGGTGGCATTGTTTTTCCTTTTCTGTTTTGGTTTCTATCTGTTTTGCATTGGCTGCTTTTTTATTGAGCTCTGAGCACATCTCTCATTTCCCTCCATTCTGGCTTACACACACACAGACATACACTCAAGCACATGCGCATGCACACACACACACACACACACACACACACACACACACACACAAACACTCCTGGCAGGTTTGATGTTGCTGTGTGAGAGGTATTAGTAGCCAGCATCAGTAATCTCCCATTAGTGGCCTTGCAGTTGGGGATCCTGACCGCTCAATGTCACACAGC